>PVIW01004289.1:0-137293 GCA_004026585.1 Noctilio leporinus
ATAATGACAGTTTGACTTCCTCCTTTCCAATTTGGATACCTTTGATTCCTTTTTCTTCTCTGATGGCTATAGCTAGAACTTCCAAGACAATGTTGAATAGAAGTGGAGAAAGTGGGCAGCCTTGTCTCATTCCTGATCTTAGGGGAAAAGCTTTCAGTTTTTGTCCATTAAGTATGATGTTGGCTTCAGGTTTCTCATAAATGGCCTTTATGATGTTGAGGTATGCTCCCTCTATTCCCATTTTGCTGAGGGTTTTTATCATAAATGGTTGCTGTACTTTATCAAATGCTTTTTCAGCATCTATTGATATGATCATATGGTTTTTATCTTTCAATTTGTTGATGTGGTGTATTACATTGATTGATTTTCGAATGTTGTGCCATCCTTGCATCCCTGGGATGAAGCTGTGGCTTTCTTCTTACAGATCTTGTACATAATATTTAGCTTTATACTTTAGTATTTCACTTTTGGGGGTAGTAATGCAAATATTATTGCATTTTAAATTTTAAATTCTACTAATTTATTGCTGGTATAAAGAAAAGTGATTTTCTCTTTTATATGTGGTCTATCCACAAAGTATCCAGCCATGTAATATGAAAAGTAAGAGGCCCTTATTGGGGAAGATACATGATACAAGACACATTGTACATAGGACAATGATGCCTGAGTCCCCTTCAAAGTCCCCTTGAGACCTCGCCCAGTTCGCCCAGTGTCATTAGCAACTGCAGCACAATGCTCCTTCTGCTCTGGTAGCAGAAGCCGCACAATGAATTTTGCCATGACATGTGTCATGCCAAGATACAGCATCAAAATCTCAGACACAGTAGTGTTTGGAATCCCCAGAACAGCTTCTAGTTTTCGCATTGTCAGTCACTGACGTTTGCTGATTGCAGCCTGTACACATTCAACATTCTCAGGTGTTCTGCTTGTTGCATCCCTTCCAGAACATGGACCACTTTCAACAGATTCTCGCTCACTTTGAAGTATGTGTACTCTTCTTTTATTTGTGCTGCACTCATCACATGATTCCCAATAACCTTCTGAATCATATGGATAGTTTCCATGGAGGAATGTTCAAGCTTAATAAAAAAATTGGTGCAGTTTTATTCTCTACTCACTCAGTCATTTTGAACACAATGGCCACACAGTACACATGCTCACTCAACAGCGTCTTCTGCTCCCACTGACTAGTCCAGTGAAATTGTCGTTGTCCATGCATGCTTATTCCAGTCCACTCTCCTTGGCTGCTGGGATACATTGATATTATGCAAATAGTTTTCAAATACTGGCTGGATTTTTTCTGGACAGACCTCAATGGAGGATATGGCAGGTGGGATTGAGGTGTTCAACACATGAGGCAAATGGAGAGCTGACCAGTAAGAATACCTAGAATGGATCTGAGTTTAACAGAAATTTTAGGCTTATTGATTACCCTTGAACCTTCCATGGGGTCTTGGAGAAAGTTTTAGCCCAGTCTCTTCAATGCTGAAAGGATTATAGAGAAAGACTGGTACATACTTGAAGAAATAGATAATAAGATAGCATTGTTTCTTCTTCTCCCATGTATATTCAATATTGCCCACTGGTTATGCCATAAGCAGAGAGCTCATGGGGGTCACCTGAGGCAAAAGGGTTGGCAAGTGAAGGCAGTTGGATGAAAAAATCTGATGGATTTATGACAGACAACATTTTACAACCTCTGATAAATAGCTGAAGAAAGCCTCAAAGGAAGCTAATTTCAAGCATAAATGCAGAAGAGACTTGTAGCATATAATTTGGATTATACATGCAAATATAGAAACTCAAGGAATATCTAAACAATACAGCTGGCAGGCCAGACACCATCATGTTGGATTGTGCTTAGTGAGTTGTTTGTTACTTGGATAGGTTGAGTTAGGAGACAAAAGCCAGTTTGCCTATAATCCTTCCTGGTGTTTCACTTCAGCTGTGAAGCATTATAATTTTTAAATATTAGCAATTGTTTGCTTTCCATCCCTAATTTACTAAGTTAAGGATTTTTAGAGAGGAAAAAATACAAATTAAAAAAACTTAATTGTTTGTGACTAGTCTATACTTCCTCACTCCCTCCCTTCTCCTTTTATCTATTGCTCCCTTTTACCCCTTGTCCTCTTTCTTTCTTCCTTTGAAGAAACCTTACATTTACTAAGTACCTACCATCTGAATAGCACTTTCACATAGATTTAATAAGTGCTGACAAAATATTAATATAGCATGGCATAGTGTTTAACAGCCTGTATTCAAATAAGTTTAATTAGGTTGAAATCCAGGATCCACCATATTAACCAATGTTGACTATGGCATAGGCAATGCTACATTTAAGTTTCCTTTTGGACAAACAGAAAGACTATAAGACTCTTGCAACTAGATCATATCCTGTGACTACTTTCAGTCAATAGAATGTGAGCTGGAATATGTGTATTACTTCTGAGTTGAGATAGTTGTATACCTAGTATGATTTCCTACATTCTAGGCACCTTGACCCCACCTCTTCCTGCTGGCTGGATCACACTGGTGTGCTACTGAAGGCACAAGATACAGAGTCCCAATACAGAGGGAGCCTAGATCCTTGAAATGGTGATTAGAAGAAAGCTGCCCAGGAGAGCTGCTTGAATTTTTGTATAAGAACTGAAATTCATCTTCATTGTATGAAGCCACTGAAGTTTTATGATTGCTTTTACATTAATTAATGCTCTTTATCCTGACCAATATATTACCTTTGGCAAATTCCTTAATATTTCTAAGCTTCAATTCCATCATCTATAAAATGGAGACAAAAGGAACACCTGCTTCATAGAATCATCACAAATATTAAAAATGGGACCAAAAAAATAAAATAAAATAAAATAAAAAATAAAAATAAGATCAAATATAATCATCTTAACTACAATAATTCTATAAAACAGTAAGTTTTATGTTGAATTTTACAAATTCAAGGACAAAGGCATAGAAATACTAGGCAGGTTGTACTGGTCAAAATTCATTTTTTACTTGTTTAAGCAAAACAATGATATTTTGGTATTAATTACTAGGGACTTTATGGTGAATTTGGCTTTTAGTCATGCCTAGATCTAAAGAGTTAAATGATGCCATAAATACTCCCTCTTTCTCTCTATATACACACCCTCATCTCTGCTTTCCTTTCATGGCTTAACTCTCATGTGCACTCTGGCTCAGCAGCAAAAATGGCCACCATTAACGGAATCCTCCTTTTTCGTCCTTGCCTGGTCCACATCCTCACAGAGAATAGCTTGCGGGTATTGACCATCCTGCTCTTGCAGCCAACCTGTAGCAGGGTAGTTTGGGGTATAAAATTAATCACCCCATCAAGACTGCATGAAAGTAGGGCAGGAGGACTTTCCAAAAACAAACAAACAAACAAATAAATAAAGGTGTTGTGATCCAAAGACAAGGTATGCTGGCAAAAGCAACTTACAGCCACTGTACAAGCCTACTTATCATAGCGAGCACTTCACCAAGGCTTATGTGATTCTGAGGACAAACTTCCACAAAGCGACATTTTGGTTGGTGACAGACTAACTTTGTGGTTAGTAAATAGCCGGAGTTTGTCTCCAAAATACATCTAAAAGTTAGATGAAAAGGATAGCACAGTCAGACATTTGACTGGATTTTAGGCATTCAAACTGATGCCTTTCCTAAAAGGAGAGCTGCCCTGTCTTAACTGTAGTCTAAAATTATAGTCATAATGAGTTTTGATTTAGTCATTGCCTCCTACTGTTTATACAGTGAGGACTACAGCTTATATATATTACTTTCCTAAGATTCAGCCATCATCTTTAAGTACAGGAGATTAGTTTAACACCTTTGGCATGTATTCTAAGCAACAGAATACACTCTAATTAGATCTGCAAAAGCTGTTACCTTGCTTACCAGATACACTAATTACCTCATCAGTTACTGATTATATATATACACACACATATATATTATATATATATATATAATTACCTCATTAGTTGCTGATTATATATATATATATATATATATATATATATATATATATATGTCATTTTCAAATGATCTGAAGTCTGCCCTGAGTTTAATAGGTATTTATACTATTTTTTACATACAGTAATTAGCTGTATTTCTCTATCCCCAAGTCTTTATCATTAAAATACTTTACAGTCATACCAAAAAAAGATTCAAATCACTAATCCCACCATGTTAATATAACAATTTAAACTTAAAGCCATAAATGATAAGAAAATGAATTATATTATCTTTTATTAATTAAATTAGCTTAATTTTAATCAGTAGGCATTATCTGTAGATTTTTCTAAATGACTATGACAATTTGCACAAAATGTACAAATTCATTAGTTGAGAAGATAATAATCTTTATTTTCCCTTATATGGTCTTTATAAGGAAATACATTTAACTCCATTTTGCTGGTTCTTGCTTTTAGAACATATTACATGTGCAATCACTTTCTGTAGGTAGACTCAAAGATTTTACCATATTCGTGTTCAAGTCAGCAGGTGTGTCTCTTCCATCTTTGTAACATTACCAGGTACAATACATGTTTCCCACCTCTTTATGGAGCAAGAGTGATGGCTGGACACTTAGAGACCTGCTACTATGCAACTGTGGACCTAATTTTGAAATTCGTTAATTGCCCCTCCTGGTCTACTTTCTGTGGCCTATTGGCTTAAATCTTGACACTACTTTGATTTGCTACAACTTTTATCTGTTAGTTTAACGGACCTAATATAACTTCTTAAAATGACACAAAACAATTCTAAATCCTTTTCACATTACATTGTTGAAGAGGAAAATTCATACATGTGCTTGCATTAGATAAAACATGTAACATCATGAAAGAGCTTGGAAGATGAGGGTTGAGTGGTTTGAATTTACGGGTTGCCTCTGCCACCTACCACCTGGATTGATTTTAGCAGAACATTTAGACTTAAGCTTGAGTTCGCTTAGCTAGATTTCAAAGACAGTAACGTTAGTTCTATTTATCTTGCAGAGGTTTACTTTTAACTCATGTTCATGGTTGTATAATTTTATACCACAAATTTCACTCTCCATAAATAGATTTTGTTTTGAGAAATACAAAGCTGTGTAACTACCACCACAATCAAGATATCTGAAATATTCTCTTGTTTTCTTTGAAATCAGTTCCCTCTGCTTTGGCAACCACTTAACCAGTTTTGGTCTTTATAGTTTTGTCTTCCCCAGATTGTCATATAAATGCAATTATAGAGTATGTGGCCTTTAGTAGCTGGCTTCCATCAACATAATACTTTTGAGAGTCATTCATCCTGTTTCATGAACTTATAAATTTTTCCTTTTTATTGCTAAGTAGTAGTCCATTGAATGTATGTTCTGCAAATTATTTACTGATTCATCAGTTGATGAACTTTGGGATTGCTCCAGTTTTTGGTTATAAGGATTTATACATAGGTTTTATGGCTATGTGTTATAATTTTTCTTGGATGAATATCTAAGAGTGGGATTGTCATGTCCTATGGTAAGTATAATAAAGTGATTCTGTTTTGATGTTTGACCCCTTCTTCTCTACATCCTTCTCTGCAAACCATTAAAAAAGCCCATGTGCTCCTTCCCTTGGTGTTAATGGAGAAATTCAAACTATTCTGAAAACTTCAACCTGGTCCTATATCTTAATCATAATTAAAAAACAAAGTCATCACCCTTCCCTTTGATTAGGTCTTATTGGATAGTCTTGGGTGCATTATTATGTGAGTCATAAACTTTCTCATATTCTCTTGGTGCATATGTGACATCACCTGTCCACATCTGAACCAATTTTGGTAAAAGGGGATTGATCTTGTCTTCAGCAAATCTACCAAAAAAATAATGAGCATGGATTCAACTTTATTTTTATTTTTTCCAAAAGATTATATTTATTATTTCCAGAGAGAAGGGCCGGGAGGGAGGAAGAAAGGGAGAGAAACATCAATGTGTGGTTGCCTTTCACCTGCCTCCAGCAAAGGACCTGGCTGGAGACCTGGCTTGCAACTTGGTTATTTATTTGCCCTAACAGGGGAATCAAACCTTTGGGTTCACAGGCTGGCGCTGACCCACTGAGCCACAGGTTCAATTTTATAAGAAAATGTTAGCCCTCTTCTGAAATGTCTGTAGTGTTTTTGTATTTCTACCATCAACATATGAGATAATTCAAGTTCTCTGCAGCTCTGAATTCTCACTGACACTACTATTTTCAGTCTCTATTATTTTAGTCATTTCAATAAGATATATATTGTTATCTCACTGAGATTTTAATTTGCACTTCCCTAGTAACTGATGATGTTGAACATTTCCCTCATGTACTTATTTGCAATCATTTGCAATTCTTGTATCTTTTTTGGTGAAATGTCTATTCAATCCATCTGGCTATTTTCAGTTGGATTGTTTCTTACATTATTTTTTAGTTTTAAGACTTTTTAGATGTATACAACTCTTTTTCAAGAAATGTTTTGCAAATATTTATTCCAAATCTGCATTTTATCTTTTAATTTTCTTGGCAGTGTCTTGCAAAGAACAGAAATTTGTATTTTATTTTATGGGTTGTGTTTTTTGTGCCATCTAAATATATTTGCCACCCTAGCTGGTGGCACAGTGGATAAGGCACCAGTCTGCAAACCCAAAGGTTGCTGCTTCAATTCCCCAGCCAGGGAACATAATGAAGTTGCAAGCCAGGTCTCCAGACAGGTCCATAGCTAGAGACAGGTGAAAGGCAAACCATACATTGATGATTCTCTCCCTCTCTGCCTCTCTCCCTTCCCCAATCTCTGAATATGATAAATAAAATCTTTAAAAAGAAATAAATAAATAAAAATATTTGCCAAGGTTGTATTTAATTTTTTTCAGAACTTTTCAAGTTTTCTATCTTACATTTAGATCTGTAATATATTTTTTGCTAATTTTATATGGTTAATGACAATGGAGTAAAGATTGAGATATTGTTTTGATTTTGCTTCAGTTTTGCATATGGACATCCAATTGTAGTAAACTTATTGGGAAAAATATCCATTCTGGTTGAGTTACTTGACAGCTTTGTTAAAAATCAATTGACTGTGTATGTATGTATTTATTTCTGGGCTTTCTGTTCTTCTCCATTGATACTATCCTTTTATCAATACTGTATGGGCTTGATACTGTAGTTTTATATACTTAAACTCAGATAGAATGAGTTTTCCATCCTTAGTCTTTGTTTTCCGGATGATTTTGGTTACTCTAGGTTTGTTGTGTTTCCATATGAATTTTCTTTTTTTTAAAGAAATTTGCAAAGTGATTCTAAAAGTTTCCTGGGATTTGATTAGTACTATTTTGAATAGAATTGCTGTCATAACAATATTGAATCATTTTATTCTTAAATAAAGTACATCTCTCTGTTTAGTCTTCTTTAACGTATCTCTAAAAGTTTTACAGTTTTCAGTGTATACATACTGCACATAGTTTGTTAGATCTACCCCTAATTGTTTCATGTTTTTTCTTTTTTAATGTTATTGTTAGTGGTACTATTTATTTGATTTTTATTTCCAGTTAGTTATAATTAGTAAGTATAAATACAATTGCTTTCTTAAAATATTGTATTATGACTTGTATAAAACAACCTTAACTCATATGTTTATTCTAGTAAATATTTTTATAAATTTCTTGTAATTTTCTAAGTAGGTAATCATGTTAGGTGGAATAAAAAGTCTTTCTTCTACTTTGCCAATCTGAATGCTAATTCTTTCTTTCTCTCCTCTCTCCCTTTTTTCTTTCCTCCCTTCCTTCCTCCCTTCCTTCCTCTCTGACTTATTGCACAGGCTAGCACCTTCAAATAATTCCTACTAAAGGGTTTTGGTTTTAATGGCAGTTCATTTAATCTTTCACTGTTAATTTTGATGTTAGCTGTGGGTTTTTCAAAATATAAGAGGAAGAATGTTCTTAGTTCACTGAGAGTTTTTAATAAATTTTTATTATGAATGGGTATGGGATTTTTATTTAATGCTTATTCTGCATCCACAGAAATGATCTTATATATTTTTCCTTCTTTGATGCGTTAATATAGTGAACTACATTGGATTTTTTCTAATTGTTGATTCAAAATTTTGTCACACTAAATATAACTTAGTCATGATGTAGTTTCCTGAAATATTCCCTAATTCACTTTTGTAATAGTTTGTAACAAGTTTTATACCTATGTACTTGAGAAATATTGGGTTAGAGTTTTCTTCCTTCTACTGTCTTTGTCTGGTTTTAGAATCAGTATGCTGGCCTCATAAAAAGATTGGGAAGTGACCTTATTTCTTCTAGCTTCAGAAAGAGTTTGTGTAGAATTATTTTATTGCTTTCTTATATATTGGATAGATTTCACTAGTTGAGTCATCTCTGCTAGAGTCTTCTTTGTGGAATTTTGTAATTGTGAATTAAATTTAGTAGATACAGGAATCTTCATATTATTTTTTGGATGTTTAAACATTAGCAGTTTGTATATTTTCAAGATTTAGTATATCTCACCAAAGTTATATAGTTATATACATAGATTTGCATTTAACTACTTATCTTTTTAATGTTTACACAATTTCCATTGATGTTCTCTCTTTTACTCCTGATACTGGCATTTGTGTCTCTTGTCTGTTTTTCAGATTAGTCTGGCTAGAAGCACAAAAAAAAATCAATATTTATATAATAAAATTCAATTAGAAAAATTATGAGAGGTATATTATTGATGAAGAGCTGAATTCCTTTACTTAATAAATAATTCTTTTACTTAAGAAGTACTGTAATCACCATGGTAATCAGGACAAATTTGATCTATTCATACCTAGAATTTCTTATCTTTTGAGGGACACAGATGAGAAAATAATTACAAAAAGGGTGATTCATGTTATATCAGAAACAGATACACAAAAAATCTGACCAAATCTAGACCTCTTGAGAGGCTATGCTAGAAATGTTAATTTTAATGTCCTTACTTTGAAAAATAATAGGATAGGAGTGGTGTAGAAGTGAAGAATAGCAGAAAGTGACAAAGGGAGTTGTTACTTGTGTGACCATTTCTCTAATAATATAAAACTTAGATGGTGATTATTAGGCACTACCACTAGAACAATTAAAAAGCACAGGTTTTGGAATCAGATTGATAAAACATCCTGGTCTCTCCACTTATCAGCTATGTTATTTTGATCAATTTATTTAATATCAATAAGCTTAGTTTGCTCATATGTAAAATAATGATAATAACACCTACCTCATAAAAAGCACTATTGTACTTGACAAAAAAATTGTAGCACTAATAAGAGTAGTAGTCATAGCTAACATTTAATTGAGCACTGTGTAAGGAACTTTATACTCATTATCTCATTTGATTTGTGCAACAATCCTGAAAAACATATTGTAATTGCTAAATAAAAAAATAGCTTTACTGACATATCAATTGGTTGGGATGGTGGCAATGTTCTCTTATTTCAAATGCGCGCTTATGGTATTCATAGCATAAATATCTGTATTGTGTTGTCTGTAAATTTAGGGCTGTTGGGCCTTTGTTCTCTCTGAGAATGACACTACTCATCACACCATTGGAAGACCCCTAACATGGGGACTGCTAGTATTACTTACTCTCTATCTCAATAACATATCATTAAGTGAGTACAATCATTGATTTTCCTGGAACAAATATATATAGACATGAATCTATATATGTGTATATTTTACATATACATGATGAATGAGGCAGATAGTTGGATGTATACCAAACATTAAATATTGGTAAGAAAGAATATGCCTTCCTCTCAAGCACATATGGTATATTTATAGAAATTGATCATATAAAATAAAAAACTCCAGAAAATTATGAGTAGAAATATTACAAAAACCATTTTTCTTTTTCTTATTTAAATTTTATTGTTGTTGTATTACATTCATCCCATTTTCCCCTCACTGCTCTCTACTTCCCCACCCTCCCCATCCTCCCTCCTACAGTCAGCCCCACATGTTGTCCATGTCCCCATCAATCATCCATACTAGTTCCTTGACTAAACTGTTTCCCATCTTTGCCTTTTTCTCCCCCACACCACTCCTCTCTGCACATTAAAACTCTGTTGCTTATTTCCATGCCTCTGGTTACGTTTTGCTTGTTTCTTTGTTTTGTTCATTAGTCTCCTATATGGAGTGAGATCATATGGCATTTGTCTTTCACTGACTGGCTTATTTCACTAAGCATAATACTTTCCAGTTCCATCCATGTTGTGGCAAAAGGCTGGAGTTTCTTCTTTCTGCTATATAGTATTCCATTCAAATGTAGCAAAGTTTTTTGACCCATTCATCCATTGATGGGCACTTAGGCTGTTTCTAGTACTTGCCTATTGTAACCAGTGCTGCTATGAACATTGGGGTGCATAGGTTCTTCTGAATTGGTGTATCATGGTTCTCTGGGTATAATCTTAGCAGTGGAATCGCTGAGTCAGAAGGCAGTTCCATTTTTAGCAAAAACCATTTTTCATCACATGCAATAAATTACAACTATTAGCATATTTTCAAGAAAAGACTTTTTTAATTGAGAAATTTAAGAATCTTTTGACAAGTAACTCTTGAATGCAAAAAGCAGAAAGAAATACAAAATTTAAAAATTTCTAAAGTTTAATTTGAAAATAATACCTATTAAAATCTATGGGTTAGAGATCATTAAAATTTTATAACATAAGCACCTTTTCAATATACATTAAAAAATTGAATTAAGTGAATTAATATCTGTGAACAGACATTTAAAGAATTAAACAAGATAAAAGTAAATGGAAAAAATAATAGATAAAAGTAGAAAATAATGAGAAAATAGTAAAGCAATAAATCTAATGAATAAATAAAATTATTTATTTTTAAGATTTATTTTTTAATTTATTATTTTTAGAGAGAAGGGCAGGAAGGTAGGAAGAAAGGGAGAGAAATATCAATTTCTTTCACCTGCCTCCAGCTGCAGACCTGGCTGGAGACCTGGCTGGCAACCTGGTTATGTGCCCTGACTGGGAATTGAACCAGCAACCTTTGGCTTCACAGGCTGGTGCCAATCCACTGAGCCACCAGCCAGGGCTTTGATTTATTTTTAATTAAAAAATGGAAAACTATTGGTTAACTTAAAGTGAGTATCTTCAAATAGGATATATCTTCTCAGGCAAGGAAAACAAAAGAAAAAATAATGGGAGTATATCAAACATAGTTTTTTGCACAGCAAAGGGAGCCATCAAAAATTTTTTTAAGATTTTTTTTTAAGATTTTATTTATTTTTTTAGAGAGGGGAAGGAGGAGAGGCAGAGAGGAAAAAAGAAATCAATGTGTGGTTGCCTTTTACCAGCCTCCAAAAATTTTTTTAGAAAATGAAAAGACAACCACTGATTTGGATAACATACTTGCTAATGCATCTGATAAGGGGTTAATATCCAAAAATTATTTTTAAAAAACTTATAAAAACCAACATGAAAAAAATCCAATTAAAAAATGGGCAAAAGGTCTGACTAGACATTTCTCCAAAGAGGACATACAGATGGCCAATAGACATGAAGAGATGTTCAATATCACCAATCATCAGAAAAAATGCAAATTAAAACCACAATGGGATATAATTTCATACCTATCAGAATAGCTATCATTAATAAATCAACAAAAACAAATGTTGGTGAGAATGTGAAGAAAAGGAAACCCTGGTGCAACCACTGTGGAAAGCCATATGGAGTTAACTCAAAAATTAAAACTGGAAATGCCTTATGATCCAGCGATTCCATTTCTGGAAATTTATTTGAAGAAACAAACAAAAAGTAATAATCTGAAAGAATACATGCACCCCTATGTTCAATGCAGAGTTATCTACAATAGCCAAGATATGGAAGCAGTCTAAGTGTCCATCAGTAGATGAATGAATAAAACAGCTATGGGACATTTACACAATGAAATACTACTTAACTGTAAAAAAGAAGAAAATTTTACCCTTTGCAACAGCATGGATGGACCTGTAGAACATTATGCTAAGTGAAATAAATCACTTAGAAAGACAATTGCCAAATGATTTCACTCATATATAGAGTCTAGTGAACAAACTGAACTGATAAGCAAAATAGAGACAAATAGGGAGCAGGCAAATAGCTTTGGGGGAATGGACATGGGCATTGGAGGAGTGGAGAGATCCAGCAAGAAAAGAAGAAAAAGAAAAAGAACTCACAGAAACAGACAACAATGTAGTGATTGTGGGGTAGGAAGGAGGAGAGAGATGGGTAGAGGATATAGGTGGGATAAGTGGTAATGGAAAAATTACAATAAAAATAATGTAAAAAATAAAATCATTAAATTAAATGGGAATTTTTATATGGAAATAAATTTACCATAATTGATTACATTAAAGATAGAAAGATTATACTGATTGATTTTCCTAGAGAAAGTTATCAATGAATTAACCTGCCAAAAAACCACCAAGTCTGGATGATTATACTGTAATCCCATAATAGCTCCAGAAACTGTTTCAGAGGATTCAAAATGAAAGAAAATTTATCTGGTCTTTTTGTGAAGAAAGGATAATATTAGTATAGAAAACTGATAGTATGGAAAAGGTGGCAGATTGTTGTTACATATAAATACAGAAACAAAAATTCCAAATAAAGTATTAGTAAATGGGCTTCACAACACACCAGAAAACAGCAATCTATGACAAAGTAGACTTGTTTTTAGAATTGCAAATTTGGTTCAACATTAGAATATTTACTAAGATAATAAACTATATTAATAGATATAAGTAGAAAAATTATATGGTCATCTCTATAGAGGTAGAAAAAGCCTTTGACAAAATTCAACATTTTTTCTTGGTTGGGTGATGAGTTATCACAGATGCAACTACTTTTACACATATACACAAATATGTATATAAATATTCAAAGATAACAAATAAGTAACTATACAGTGGATGATGGGAGCCAGGTTGTTCTCTGTTAAAGAACAGAGTTACAGTACCAGAAAGAAGGAAAACAGAATGAGTCCTGTGCAATTGGATTGTCATTGCAGGTATCTGTATGAATTCATGATTTTAAATAGATTCATCGGTGATTATCAGCTGGGGGCAATTTTACCCACTAGGGGACATTTGGAAATGTCTGGAGATAGTTTTGGTTACCACATCTGGAAGGTGGGATATGCCACTGGCATCTAGTAGGATGTTGTTAAACATCACATCGTGCAGAGGGCAGTACTCCCAGCAATTACCTGACCAAAATAGCAATGTGCTGTCAGATTGGGGGGTCTGGTCCCTGTTCCTCTCTGTATATGGCTGACCCTTCTGCTTTGGTTTGCCAACTAGCTAACCATGAAGCTAATCTTATCCCAGAGCCCTAACACTGAGCCCAGGGGCAACCAACATAGAGGCCCTGAACCCACAGGTGTTGCCTTTGAGTATACTGACTCTTTGTTCTAAGATACATACAGCCTCCTTTGTTCCAATGGGTACGTAAACCTTCATCTGCTGTAAGCTAGTGCTCTCCTGCTGCCCAGGGTGGGAACCTTGCTTAGGCCCGCTAACATCCCCTCCCCCAAGGGGTAGTCTGACCTCCTGGCCGTTAGCCTGCTGGTGCTTGACTTAAAGCATGCAAATCTCCTGAAGGCCCCAGGCAGGTTTCTCTTTATCACCAGGCTAAAGATGGTCTTCCGGAAATCAGAACCTGCAGGTCTGCTCACCCAGATAGATCATGCAGATCTAACATGTGCTGAGGTTAAGAACCCCTGAGATAGATATAGAAAAAGGTGTGTGCATGAGTATGTGTGTGTAAATCTGTTTCTTAACTCTGCCTGCTGAGAGTGCTGAAAGGTAATCACCACCTGCAGCCCAAATCTTGCTTTCTAAATACTCCAGTAATAGGAACCAGAGCACTAGAAGAACAAAGCATCATTTCTATGATGTTTATGGCCCAACATGCATATGCTGATTTTAATCGAAAGAAAATTATTAGACAAACAAAATTTGAGGGGCATTCTACAAAATGGTGTGACTGTACTCTTCAAAAATATCAGTGAAATGAAAATTTTATGATAAATATGTAGATTGAAGATTACTAAATAGATTTTTTTAACTTAATCTAATGCATGAACTGAGCTTTTTGGTTTTATTTTTTTGTTTTTGTAAGCAAGTTTGTTGGGATAGTTAATGAAATTGAATGAGGTCTATAGAGTATCTGATATTGTATGAATCTTAATTTCTTAATTTCCTGATATTGATAATTGTACTGTGATGATGTAAGATAACCATCTTGATTTAAGATATTCATATTGCAATATTTATTGGTAAATATTAGAATATATCTGCAACTCACCTTTAGCAGTTCTAATGTATGTGCATATTAAGAGTTGGGGTAAATTTTTAACATTTAGAAAATCTGGATAAAAGGTATCTGAGGATTCTAATTCTAGAAACTAATCTTATTATTCCTGTAAGCCAAAATTTATGTCAAAAATGAACAAAGAAAGAAATCTTGTTTTCTGTCTAAAATTATTTGGACAATGCCTTTATTCTCTATGTGTGAACAAAGATAAACAAAATACTCATGTTTTCTAATGCATTCTTATAAGATAATAAAACACATATATTACCAATATCCAATTATCACAAAGTAGCAAAACTTAAAAAATGACCTTATTATAACAATTATTCATGTTATTCATTTAATAGCATCATTAAGGCAAGACTGTTGCTTAATATATCAATATTTTCTATCCTCTTGACTCAACAAATTTATTGTTTTATTTCATATCTTTCAGTGATAAGTATTGACATTGGGTCACAAAATTATGGGCTTTTATCTGAAAACTTTGGACTGTATTTTGAAAAATTTCTCAATTTTATAACCAAGGAGGTAAATAGATTGCGTAGTTATTAATTAATCTTAATGTGTTGTCAACAACAGAAAAATATCCTCAGTCCTCAACAAGGTATTCAGATAATGAAACATTGATTTTATTTTTTAACTGCTAAAGCCATTGTGCTTACTGAACAGGAAGTAGATGAAAAATAGCTATTTGTTTACAAGGGCATGATCAATTTTCAGATACTTAATTTGATATTTGAAATTGTTTATAATATATCTGTTTCCAAACAGCAATTCCCGCTGCCCACTGCCACCCTCTAGGCAAAATCCCAGAGGCAAAGGTTTGGTAATAAAGGAAAGGAGTTTTTATTCAAATGCCCTCCAAATTTGGAATAACAGCCTTCAGAGGGCATTAGTCACTCAAGCCTATCAATTAAGGCTAAAGTCTTTAACACCTGAGTTCTCTTAGCACTCCCCTGGTTGTTTTGTTAATCATGTTATTTCTGTAGGATTACTTTATAAATGAAAACAACATAAGATACAAAAGCTGCACAATTCTGGAAGAATAGCAGGCTTCTGCCTCAGAGGTCCCCTCTAGAACACCCAAAAAATAAACCTGCTACCATCTGCCAGGTCAGTCCTAACCCTAGGCTACACCCATAGTTCCTTCCTATCCAAAATACCATCCATTGGGAAACTCGGGCAGCTGCCATGATCATCCAGGCATCCTTGAAGAATAGTGCCTAGAAAGCCTGAGAGCCCCTGGGCCAGGGAGAGCCTGCCACCCTGCCCTGTTCATCCAACAGCCCTTCTCTATTTCCAATCTTCTGGCCCATAATTCCATGGACTCTGGAGGCATTCAGCTTCTTAGCTAAACCCACCCCAGGCTCTTTACCATTGCCTTGGCAAACTCTTCCTACTGCCTCTTCCTACTCCTGATCTGATTGTACCTCTCTGTATCATCTTTACCTTTGATATATGTTAACTTTGCACTGTTGCCTTTTTGAGTAAACATCCTCAGTTCATTCTCAAAGCAAAACTGAGGCCCAGTCTCTGACTTGAACTAAATCATTAGTGAGATTATATTTATGAGCAACCATTTATGTCTTAGAAGAAGCTTTATGGAACAAGCAGACATAAGAATGTATTATCATTTATTTAAATATTCATACAATTTTAACTATTTTTATATTTGGATCAAAGTTTACAATATTCATGAGAATTATTTAGAATCCGAGGTCTCTGTTTATTCATCTTAGATTCTTTAGCTTGTGTCCAAAGCATTAAACCAAAAAAATAAAATACAAATAAAAATTACCCTAAATTGGAAGAATAGTAGCCATCCACTCACTTATACAATTGTATTAAATAAGAGTTAAACAACCTATGTTGAGGAGAGAAAAGCATCATAATTCTAAATGCAGATTAGCTAAAGTAAGGTATTTTCAGGATGGCAAAGAATCCCTCCAATCTCTAAATACAGAAACATTTCCAGAGTGTTCAGACTTTGTAAATTACTACTTGAGAAGGAATGATAAGTTTTCTCAGCAAACTCAACAAATGTGGACCATTTTTATCTATTCTTATTTCCAAATGGAAGCAATTTCCTCTATGTTTGAGGATGATAAGCACGTCCACCTAAAACCATGGTTTTTTGGCCTTATTTTGCACTCTAACAGAAGTTCCACATATGTTCATTTCAGCTATGTCTTGTTCCTGCATTTGACAATGGAAACCCAATGGATCTGTTAACTGTTGCTGAATATGAAACTTATTCAATTTCAGTGGCTTTAAACAGAAATCATTTATTATCACCATTGTGTCTGTAGGACTTTGGGAGTCTGGCTGAGCTAGGCTGGGCTTGGCTGGTCTACTCAGCTTCAAATTGCAGGGCCTCGGACCACGCTTCCTCTCATTGTTCCTTTGTGGATCAGTTGGGGCAGTTCTGTTCTTAGTTCTGTCTCTCATCTTCCTTTCTGACTTGGGATAACCAAAGCAAGCTGTTCTTAATGGCAATGACAAAGGTACGAAAGAGCAACTGGAAAACTGCATTTCTCCTCATGTCACATTGGCCAAAATAAGTCACATGGTCCTGTTCGAGGTCAAGAACAGAATTGCAAAATTACATGATAAAGAGTATGGATTCTGGAAAGGAGGGAGAACTGGGGCTAGTAATGCAACCTATAACTAACATGAGGAAATATCTGATCTACTGTTAGAGAAATTATTCCTGTTCCACATATTATTTCATGACAGTTCTCTTTGATAATGGGAATAGTGTGGGCTCACCAAATTACAAATATTTCATCTTAAGCGGAAGATTAGCCTTTATACAAATTATAAATGTCTTTTTTAGAACTATTGTTGCAGGAAGCAATAGGATTCTTCCATGGTATTGCAGGAAATGCATTCCAGGGTTACCCATGTAAGAGGATTTGAAGTATAATGGCAAGACTTAATTGGAGTAAAAACGAAGGAGGGACTCAGGTGACAACGAGACAGCTTGGCTTTCTCTAGAGAGTTCCTGCACCAATAGCCTGGCAACTGAGGCACCAGGAGCCACTAAAAGAAAAGAGGATCACTTGTGTTCCTGTCATGCTTGTGATTAGCCCCAGCAGCTGCTAAAGAGAGAGAGTGCCTCTTGGTGTTTGTTAAGCTTTGATTATATTTCCTTGGGCTTGGGCAAGAGCAGTTTTTCTTTCAAACTATCCTATCTCTTTCCTGTATCTCCTCAGTGCTTCACTGGTTCCCCCTATCCAATCCCTTTCCTACATCTTCTGGGGTTTCATGCCTTATCCTATCTGGTCTTTTCCCCCAATTTTCTCAGGGTAGACTCCTCCCTTTTATGGTCATATTTTTGGATCCTACTGTTCATGACTATAGTTTTGCTTCCTCATCTGGCTTCTCTGGTGCAAGCCTTGGGAAAGGAACTATCCTCTCATTGTTTATCCCTTCCCCATTAATCTGCAGGAACAGGCCAGTTCTTGCCTGGAAAGATAGGAAAGCCAGTCTTTCCTGTTTAGGATGTAATCCCTTTGGAGAAACTATGTGGCTGTTCCCTAGACTGTCTGAGAAGCTGCTATTTTTCAGTTAATCTAGTAAATTAGATGTCTGGCATCTTCTCTTTTGTTAGTACCTAACTAGCTACCTATGCTAACACTATGAAGTATCAGACTATTGGTTACTATTTGAATATTGATATGGTGGTCAAATTTTATGAGATACTCAGTTTTAATACTTTTCTGAAGAACACCATAATCCATTTGGAACAAAGAATATCAACAAGTTCAACAAGTAATGAACTGGATGGAAAACAGTCAGCTCATTGTAATAGAGATGGTAAGAAGCACATATTTCTTTTTTTTAATTAATTTATTGTTGTTGTAGTATAGTTGTCCCATTTTTCCCCCATTGCACAAATTTGTAAAGCTTTGTCTCCTTACATTTAGAATTTATACACACTGCTTCTAGTGATAGGAACTGTCTTCTTGCTACTACAGTGGGAGAGAAAAGCATTCCATGTGGAACAGAAAGATAATGACAAAGTAAAATCAATTCAGATGGTAATAATTCTGATCATTTGTTATATAAGGAAAAAGAACAAAATGTTTCTTTCAAGGTTATCAAATTTAAATATATTGTAAAATAATTTGTTTAAGACTTGTAAACATTTCCTTTTCTGTTTGATGAAATGTGGTAAGTGCCTGTAAATACTTCTAAATTCTTTTTTTGCTGAGAGTTTTTATGCTTCAGATGTCTGCATGTGAACAGAATGCTTATGAACTTGTAAACCCCTGAAAAGAGAGGGTTTACAGTGAGAACACATAAGGGATCTTAACAGAGGTGCAAATATTCTGCAATGACAGCATCCATTTCCAGCAGTTATGCCAGGTGATAACATGAGTTCACAGGATCTAACTGGGCAACTGCTAACATGTCATCTGTCAAATCTGAGTCACAGTTACAGTTATTCAGAAGACATTGACTTTCTCTTGCTGACAGAAGCGTTTATCACTTTTCTTTTAGGATGGGTCTGATTTAAGTATATATATATATATATATATATATATATATATATATATATATATATATAATACCAATTGTCCTGGAAATTAAGATCTCTAGGATGTGAGATCTAGTCTTTACTTTTTCAATATCCACCAATGTGCCTTGTGGCAAGTCCCATTTTCAGTTCTTCACCTCTCTAAGGAGAAGGTGGGAAAAGATACTTTCTTAGCTCACTTCGAGCTTTAATATCCACTAAATCTACTATGCTGGTTCAGTGTTCATAGGGCTATTCTGAGCTACATACACCAAAAGGCTTCCATAAACCCTAGTGCTTCTTCAAGTAAAAGGTAGGTCATGATACAACTATGATTCATAAATGGGTTTCACTCTCAAGGAAATCTCATAAAATGAATGCTTCAAATAGAAGAAAACAGAATACATTTCTGTTTTTGAGAAAAGTGCAAGTGAATTTTCTATGGGTTATTTTATTTTATTTTATTTTATTATTTCCAGAGAGAGGGAGAGAAACATCAATGTATGGTTGCCTTTCACCTGCCTCCAGCTATGGACCTGGCTAGAGACCTGTCTAGCAACCTGGTTATGTGCCCTGGCTGGAAATCCAACCAGCAACCTTTGGGTTCACAGGCTGGCACTTACCCACTGAGCCACCAGCCAGGGCTGGCTTTTGAACCAGAGTTTAATAAATGCAGAACACCCTCTTCAGTCACTGATTATAGAAGGAAAGTCTGAAAAGTCACTGAATTTGAAAATTGGCTAAATCATTTTGCATTTTTTGGTGAAGGAGAAAGGTAGTAGCTGCATAGTGTTACTTTCTTTGCTAAAAGAGAAGAGGCTCACTTGTGTCACTGGTGTTTAGGGCTGACACACAGGATTGCAGGTTGCATGCCACACGGTTTTAGAGGATGCAGATCCCTCAGCCTCTGACATGAGTGACCTTAGAGTTGTGCAGTGCAGAACCTGTTTAACTGAATGTGGAGGCCCTGCAGGGTAATAGCTTAAAAGTGGCGTTTCTCTGTCTATGGCCTCAGAAGAATCCATGGGGGTGGGACGGAAGTGGAGTCAGCCTCATGGATATGCCACATGCAGTTGCAGAGTACCTGGCACTGAGGAGGGCCTCGTACTTGACTTAAAGCTTTGCTGTCACCATCTTGAAATTCTTAATCATTTTTAAACAAGGAGCTCCATCTTTTCATTTTGTACTTAGTACCAAAAATTATGTAGCTGGTTCTGAGTGGATGTGGGCATGGTTTAAAGCTGTAATAACAAGAATGTGAAGGGAAAGAAATGCTTTTTAACTTCTGACATCCAAGATAGAATTTTTATAGCAAGGTAATTGGCTTAAAATCCAGGATTTGTTGAGACAGTAAAATAATTTTCTTGCTTCCCTTGAGTACCGTAGATCAAAGATTAAACGTGCAGGATTCAGATTATACCGTTTCTCCAGAAATATAGAGGGAATTTACCTTTCACGTACGAGCAAATGTTTATTGTCAGCATTTACAACTATTTTATTTTATTCCTTAGTGAAAGTGCTAACTTCCCTGAGCCAGAGAATACTTTGTGTCTACCTTTGACACAAATTTATACAGACTGGTGTTCCTGCCACCTGGTCTAGTTGTATTAATCCACAGATGTCAAATCTAATAGGAAATTTTCTTATATGATTAGTCTTCATATTTTAAAAAATACATGTTTTTACAAGTTTAAAAAAGAAACTAAATTTTGTTTTTATGGTTGACTTTTACATCTTCCTTGATCTTTTTGACCTGAAATAACCTAAACGTGAAGGCCCTTGAGGTTATCATATTAACTTCAATAATAAGATAGGGTGTGGCAAAAGTATGTTTATAGTTATTCACATGGAAAATGATACAATAACTAATAAGTAATACTACAAGAATAAATTCTGTATTTTGTATACTCACAACTGTAAATCTACTTTGGCTAAATCAAGTAATTATGGTTTAAAGTTAATTTTTAACCTGAAATCATTCTCTTTACTTGTCTTACTCATTCAACTCACAAGAAATGTGAATTCTAAAAAATTTAATAGCTGATACTAGTCAGAGATGGAGAGCGAGAGAGAGAGAGAGAGAGAAAGTAAGAGAGAGGGAAAGAGAGAGAGAATGGTGAAAATAAGCTCAAGCAAGCTATTGGCCCCAAGCCTGTTGGAAACATGCCAGCCATAGTGGGCTCCATCAAGGTTTCTAAACCTCTGCACTATTAACATATTGCTATTTGGCATTTGGACTGGATAAATCTTTGTTGATGGTGTGGGGTGTCTTCTGCTTTGTGGGATGTTTAGCAGCATCACTGACCTCTACACACCAGATGCTCATGGCATAGCTCCTCTTTAGCTGTGATGCAGTGATAACCAAAAATGTCCCCACGTATTGCCACAACACCCGTGGTGAAGAACAATAGAATTGAATTGAACTAAGGATAACCTGAGGGGACTGCTCTTTAAAGTCTAAAAGCAGGCCAAGTGGTACTCTTGGTGCCTTTTTCATAGGCTGATATCTTGATTTCATACTTAACATGATGCAGAGGTAACTGAAGAAAAGTGAATGTAGACCACTATTGGGAATCACTGGCCCCTGTAAGAGAAGCAGTGGTCCAGGAAATAGCAAACTAGTTATGGTGATGGCAGTAACATTAGAGGCAGGGGCATCTATTTTTGCAGATGTCATCTATGTCTTTGGTAATCATGGGCACTACCGAACTTTGGGCATTGGCAACCTTACCACCTCTGGAAGGCAAGAGTGGGTGATGTAGGCAGAGATGACACTTTCAGAATCATCAGCGATCACTGACACCACTCTGGGAGACTAGAGGAGGAAGGGATTGAGTGGTTGCTTGCTGTGTGGCAGGTGGGAGGAATAGGTCTTGAAACATAGTGCAACTTGAGGAAGGATTTCAGAAGAACTGGATAAGGAATAAAACCCCCACAAGCAGGTCAAAGGTGTGGCTACTACTTTCTATCAGTTATTTTTACTTTTTTTTTTTTTTTTTAATCTGAAGTGTACTAAACGAAGATTAAACTGAGGAGAAAGCTGAGATTCAGATGATTAAGCTAACAGAACAAAATTCTATACATGGCTAATGAATATGGTTTCATTTTATTGCTCATGCTGCTATCTTCCTATTTGGAGCAAAGAAGAAGATGCCTGAGGAGAACAAGGAGAAGACTGCAGTTATCTAATGATAATTGGTGGCAGGGTCTCCGGTAAATTAGGAGAGGATAAGATTAAGAGCATAGCTGGAGGAATTAATTAAAGACATTTAGAATAGGGGATGTAAGAAACTCAAGCACAAGTATTTCATGCAAAATATTATGAACATGGAATTAGATAATAATATGATAGCTAAGTAGATCAGCATACAGGCAAAGTAATTAAAGAAAGACATCTGGAACAGGAGGGAAATAAGGGAAGCAGAAGAAATAAAAAGTGGATTTGAAATAAACTTGAGTATATTGGGAAGGCAAGGTTTGTTTTTCTCCTTTGCGTGACATATATCATGCCCACTTAATGCCAAATATTGTACATTTCAGCACTAGTTTCTAGGAGTATCTAGGAGCTATGTAAATATATTTACCAAAACAAATGTTTCAAAGATCAACATGATTTGTTTTGCACGGCTAAGTTAGCATGTGTCCACTGTCCCACAAAAGTCTAGATCTCATGTGAGTGACTACATATTTTGCCATAAAAACAACGAAGATGGATTATTTCACAAGACTTTCTGTAGCAATAGGAAACAATACCCAGCACCGATCTGTTTGATCACACTCTCCTCTTCATGTTAAGACCTGAAATGAGGCAATTTTGATGTTGCAGGATGGATGTACATTATTCTTTTGTTTCTTGTTACTTTGGAGGTAATCACTTCTGTATAAAAGATTAGAATATCTCATTTTACATGGAATCTTCTCATTTGTGTTTGAAGTGTAACTTCAGCCTGTGGAATGCCTTTGGTCAGAGCCTAAACTATTTAATGGTATAGATGGCAGCTGATGTGATGCAATTAGAGGGAGGGACCAAAGAAAGGCCTACTTAACCCCAAATATTTTTCCTCCTGAATCACTAATTGCTGTCATTTTCCAAAAGGAAAAGAGAGTCAGCAAATAAATAGATTTTATGATAAAATATACCGCCCCTGCCCCCCATTTAAGGTTATATTGTTACTCACAGGGAACTTGGAATATCAAGAATTTGGACTGAAACATTGTGCAGCTAAATTTTCTCTGGCAACAAAACAAAACAAAAAATGGTATGCAGTCACTCTGGCCAGAGGAACAGCCTCACACCAAAGGGAACTATAGTTGCGGTCTGTCATTTTCAAGGCCTATATCAGCATAAAGTATATGTAGTACAAATAGCTATGATTCTGCTCTGAGCAAGCTGTTGTCCTTGGATTGGCTTTTCAGAAAGAATATCTGCTCAAAGCATCCTTTTATGTGGATCAATGTCAGGCTGTTTTCACTTTAGCGTCTCAAAGGCAAGATATCAGGCAATCCGAGAGGACTTCAAATTCACAGTGTTTTAATCACATATATATTTAGTTTTTTACTTATATATTTAATGAGTCTTTAATGAACAATTACCAAGTGCCAGACTCTATGTTCTATAGTGGAAACATAAGAACTATGACACTTGTCTTTAAAAACTTTAGAATATAATGAGAAAAAGAAGATGTACAACCATCCCCAAATAATTAAACAAAATAAAATAATGAAATACAGTTTTATAAGCAGCAGTGTAGACTACTTATACAAATTATTATCAGAACACAGAATAAAGGGCAACTAATTATTTCCAGAAGGAATTAAGAAACAAAGAAATTATATTTGAGTGGAGTAAGCTTAATTTTTCAAAAAAGCAGAGAAGTGAAGGTTGTTCTACTTTGTAAGAAGGAAATATACCTTATTAAGATAGTAGTACTGCTATGGACTGAATCTTTGTGTCTCCTCAAAGTTCAAAAGTTGAAACATAATTCTCCAATGTGATGATATTTGAAGGCAAGGCCTCTGGGAAGTAATTAGATAATGAAGGTAGAGCCCTTATAATGGGATCAGTGCCTTTATAAGAAGAGACAAGAAAGAGCTTGCTTCCTCTTTCTCTCTTTCTGCTGACATAGCAAGAAGAAGACCATCTATAAATGAGGAAAGTGCTCTCACCACACACCAGATCTACAGGTGCCTTGACCCTGAACTTTCTATCATTTAGAACCATAAGAAATAAATGTCTTGAACAACACTAGTCTGTAGTGTCTTGTTATAACAGCCCAAGTTGACAAAGACAAATACTCAGTAACTCCTTAGAATGGATGATGTAAGTCATCACCACATCTTTAAACAAAAGTTGAGAGATGGCCACAGTCAATAGGTAAATTTTGCTGGGCTGGAACATGAAGCATTTTTTAGGGGAGATTGTCCCACATTAATGGAAGCCCTGAGCATCATAAAGGCCTTGGGAAACCTGATAGGTGAGAAGCTAGCATGGGAAAAAGGATGCTGATTGAAAGGTGGGGAAAGGCCCACAAAAATGAGTTTTATCTTCTTTATAAGTTTCTAAAAAGCATAAGTTCTAATCAATTTCATCTCACCAAAACACAAGTATCCAAATCAAGGTGACATTGAAAATATGGTAATATTGAAGTCAATACCCATGGCTTTAATAAAGAGCCATGTGCCACGAGGGTGTCAAGATCTAACTCCAGAGCACAGTGATAGGCCCTGGCCTGAAAACCCAAAGGTCACTGGTTTGAATCCCCAGACAGGACATATAACCAGGTTGCAAGCCAGGTCTCCAGCCAGGTCCATGGCTGGAGGCAGGTGAAAGGCAACCATACATTGGCATCTCTCTTCCTCTCTACCTCTTTCCCTTTCTCTCTCCATGGAAATAGTAAATGGAATTTAAAAAAAAATTTTTTTAACATAGATCTAACTCTAGGCCTTTTAAATTCTGTCAAATGATGAGCTTTGAAAACATGCTGTATCTGATCCAGAATTTCAAGTAACTGCTGTGACAATCAGAGCATACTTCTGTTAGTCCAGGTTCCCCAATTTCCCAAACAGTGTTGGTTGGTGTATATATATATGTGAATATATCACATATGTATATATGTTATATCTATCTATAGATATATAATTTTCTGGTTTTGAACTTTTTGGATTGTTTCTTCCTTAGAGATGTGAAAGGTCACATTGAGGTCGTACAGACTTGGTCTTAGAAAAGCTGCCACAAACTATGGACAAGCTCTCAGAGGAAGTCTAAACAGTAACGCATTGTTAGGATAGCATGAGGCATCATAAAAATATGCCCTGAAATTTCAAAAGTGATATTTGTATGTTAAAAGTACTGTTGCACTTTCTCAGAATCAATAGAAGTTCTAGATCCTTCTCTAAGATAATAGATAAGTGTAAGCTTCTTTTAATTAAAAAAGTTTTGACATGAGAATTTGGCTACATATACGGAAAGTAAATGAAAGGATAAAACAATTACTAGTTTCACCAGGGGTAAAGAGACTTTTGTTGTGGACAGCAAGAAACAGCTTGTCATTTGGAAAGACAGACAGTGAAGCTATGCTGGCAGAGTGTCTTGTTTCCTGCACAATAGGATTTCTATATACTTGCTATAAAGGGGAACTTTGACTAAGTTATCATGGAATCATCTTTGATTCTGATAAAGGGATGTCTTGCTCTGTTGAAGACTCTGAGGAGGAAAGAAATTTCCCTTGGCTCTAGAAATCACTCTATAAAGGCCAGACCTCTTTTCAGGATTTTTGCCCAATCCCATTCTACATACAAGTACACTGATATTCCAAGAGCTGCAATACGTTGCCAGAGTTGGATTCAAACCTACCTACCTCTGTCTGCTTCTAATTCTCTGCTTCCTCACCCGAATTACAACTTCCCTTGATGACTTTCCCTTCTGTTTAGAGCCTCACTCTTTCTATATCTTCCGTACAGAACCCTGATAATTTTCCATGCCCCTTTCTAAGGAATTTGAGGGAAGAAGTTGAGAAGCATACTCTTCTGCTATGACTAAGGACTATGACAGGTTCTTAAGGCACATGTCATGTGCAATATTTCAAGTACTTGGCATGCATATATTAATTCGATTCATCTTTACCTGATCTATAAGGTAGGTGCTATTGGTATCATTCTCATTTTAAAAATAATTTTCCCAAAGTTATACAACTACTAATTGATGGAGGTAGCACTTGAAACCAGGTTGCCTGATGCCAAAACATTTTTCCCCATTATGTGATACATACATACATACATACATACACATAGTGCTTCTATTTCCTTCAACTATAGATGTCTAATCAGTTCTCAATAGTCCAGAGATTGGTTGTCTATTTTATGGATTATAGCATCATCTTACTTTTTCTATAGAATTTTTATTAATTTCATGAAAATTTCATCAGAGCATATATTATTTAGACACATTTTGGGAAAACTTAAAACCATTCATTTAGTTAGTCTAAGGTATTGTTTCAGGAAATGATAACAAAATACACCTAAAACTAATACAAAATAATATGGAAGGTAAACTATAAGTGATAAATAAAGTAAAATAAAATATATACAAAGATGTGATATTAGAGTGTCTGAACTCGAATTGCTTAATATATATAAAAGGAAGATTAGTTAAGAAGTAGAGTAAGAGATGGGCCATAAAATGCCTTACACAAAGTCTGGGGCAGATCAAATGAGTGATCACATCTCACTGCAGACAGAGGTTACTAAAATGGCTTCTAGGAGGCTCTGGCATATTACAAGGATAGAAGGAGTGAGGCTAAATCTGCTCTTTCCTGACTGAAGTCAAAATGGAAATCCAGGAGTTGGCTGCTGCCTTCATTATATCACTTGCTATGACAAGCAGGCAAGGAGGGAACAGAAAGTAAAGGTTTCATGAATTATTCAATGACCAGAGGACTTCGGAAAATATCACAACTGTCAGCTTTATCATTTTCATTGTTAATCTTTCCAATATCATTAGTCTGTGAGTTAGACTGTTTGTTGTTGTTTATAAAGACTATTTGCTAGGCCAAGAGCTGCAGAATGAAAGTACCCTGGTAGGCGCTGGCAACAGCAAATTGCAAATAATGAGGCTGTGTGCATGCCAGGCATTTAAAACATTCCCTATAAACTGTTACTAAAAGAGGAGAAACTAAAGACATAGAGGCAAATTAGGAACTTATGTGATTAAATAATAGCTTAAACAAAGATGCCAACTGTGGGCAGGGAAAGGAGGAAGCAAAATGTGAAAATACTCATGGAGATAGAGCAAGCAAGATTTAAATGGCAAATGGTATAATGTGGCAAACAAATATTTAAAGGATGCAAAGATGATTCTAGTATTTTGAACTGGGAGAAAGTGCTAACACTGATGGAAAGTGAAGGCAGAAAAAGGAGCAAATTGAGACAAAAGGATGCTGACACCAAAATGAGACAGATTGAGTTCAAGGTCATGAGGAGAAATCCAGGGATAATGTATAATAAGTGGCTGACAGTTTGATTCTAGACATAAAAAAAGAGATTTTTCTCTATAAGTAGAGAGCTTTAGGCAAGGTATGGGAGGAGACTGGAAGCAACCTAACAGCTTAAAAACTTAAAGATCATTTGATACAATAATATTTAAGAGAAATTGACAGTTTAAGCAAGAGGCCATGGTCTCAAATCCTGCAATCAAATAAGAAGATTTGGGAACTTAGAAAAACTTACTGGATTTCATGATAATAAAAGAGGTTATCTGTGCAGAGCAGGACCTAGATTGTAAGGGGTTAAGGACTAAAACCAAGACCTTGGAGGTCACAGGTACAGATTTATTTTCAAGAATTTTGACAGTGAAGGAAGAGAGTGCTTTGGTGATTGTTTGATGGCCCAACCCTACAGAGGGAAAGGTTTTAGATAGAGAAGATCTGAACACATTATAAGTAGAAAGGATGGGATAACAGGGATGAAATAATAAGAAAATTCAAAATATATAGGAAGAAAGAGAGAATTATTCATGAAGAATTGCTTCAGAATTGTCATTAAAACTGTAAGATGGAGATCAACATTCACAATTAGGGTAGAGATGAGTCTTCTTCTGACTCAATAGACATAAGATAAAAGTGATAAAAGATACAAAAAGACTTTGCAGGGAATGGTAATATGAGAAAATTTGCACTGAATTATCTCAGTTTTATCAGTAATAATATGAATTGGAGCCATTTTTACAATATAAAGAAATGCATTTAATACTTTGCAGTACAGATGGGCAAATACTTGCATTAACCATCTTTTATTTTCTGTATTCTGATTCTTTGACATCAGGGGCCTTGCTGAGTATGAAGGAGCTGCCTCTCCCATGGTTAGCGAATTCTGAATAAACATATTCCTAGATATAAATAAAGACCAGTGCACGTGCTCTTTAAATGCAAACCAATCTGTCTAGAGCCCACATCTCCAACCATCTCTTGAACCAGTTCTCACACTTTGGGCCACTATCTACCTGCCCTTATTACCCCAGAGGCAGATACCAGAGAACTAGGGATAGCTCTTATGTCCTAGATGAAACTAAAATGATTCAAACGAGTCATCCCAAGCCTGCTTAGCCCTCTCCCTCGCCTGCTGACTGACCCTGGTGCTTCCTATGTGATCCCCTGTGGTGTTACACAGGCCCCCTCTCCCCTGGACTTGGGACTGCAGTCAACAACTACCTTTTCAATGGCATCTCTTGATCTCTTAGTCTTAACTGTACCTAATTAGAACCAATTAAAACAATGTCTTGTAATTATATACGTTACACTAATATTTAAGATAATTTATAAAGCAGATAGGCTTAAATGGTGGCTTGCAAAAGGATAAGGGATAATCATTCCCCAATTAGAGTTTTAAGAATTATTTTATATCATTGTGGATATCTGGTTGTTTGGACAATCATAAATAACATCAACTTCTGATGAGACTTAAATATGTATTTCTAAACACAGAAGTTACAGAATGTGCTCACTTTAAAAACATCCATGTAATTCATACATCACAATTCTGAGGTTTGTAAAAAGAGTAGCTGGACTAATAGTAGCAATACTTTCTGTATAAAACAGGATATCACACCAATCCCCTGTGTACAGTCAATAAGTGAGTGAGGGAGCCGCCGGTGGGCCTTTCAAATTACAGCAGCATCCTTTCTGTCTGCTGCCATTTGCTCTGCATTATGGCATCAACCCATTGCGAAAGCAATTTTTTTTTTTTTTTTTGTGATGGTTTGGAACCTAACTTGTTTCACACTGATTCTGAGACAGGGTCTAGGGATGTCACCTTTTTACTGCATCTAACATCATCAACTAGTTCTCTTAAAAAGACCTGACCCAGCAGTGTGAGATATAAGCATGTTGTAAGTGATGAGCTTTAGAATGAACTGAACCATTACTAATTGTTCTGTATATGGTAATGGCCGAGATGTGTCTGACCCGTTTATACAATCGGCCTGTTGTATTATATTACACTATTCCCTGTCTCCCCTGAGTAGCGTTGCCATAAGGAGTGGCGACTTTTCTAAATTACATAATTACCAGTTACTTTTAAATATTGTATCAATTATAAAAGGTTACTTCCAAAGCTCTAATTGGAAAGTTGGTGGTAAATGGGGTAATTCAGCTTCTGGCTGGATAAGGGGTTGAAGCTATGAGTGAAACACAGCATCTGAACCTTCCACTTTAGCTTTACTTATGTTTTTCATAGTTCTGATTCATTTTTTTATTGCTTAATAGATCTGCTGCTTCACTTATCTGAAGGATGGGTGCCAAGGAGCAATCAGTTTAGAAAACAAAAGCATGAAAGAATTATTTTGGCTTTCATTTTCTGATATCAACATCATGCTTTGTTTATAGAAACCATAGTCTCATCTACACCAAACCCAATAAATTTGAATAACAAAAAGTTTTACAAAGGCAGCTGTGAAAGTATTAAGTGGTGTAGTGGTGAACTTACACCATTTCAGAAAAGAGAGAGAGAGAAATATTCTTACATATTTCTCTGGTTGAACTTATGTGTCAAGCTTTACTTTCAAATAGCTGTGCACACTTTAGTATGACTAGACAGATGTCTCCTCCGTGAATTTTAATTTGGCAATAATTTCACTTAGTAAAATGCAGGTATATTTCTGACAAAGAGGAACATTTGGAAAAATCAAACTATCATAATAATAATTTTTTAAAATTCTAACATTTTAATTTAAAAGGTATAGCAATAGCCCTGTCTAGTGGCTCAGTGGATAAGGCACCAGCCTGCAAACCCAAAGGTCACTGGTTCAATTCCCAGCCAGGGCACATAACCAGGTTGCAAGCCAGGTCTCCAGCCAAGTCTGTAGCTAGAGGCAGGTGAAAGGCAATCACACATTGATATCTCTTTCCCTCTCTGCCTCTATCCCTTCCCCTCCATCTAAAAATAATAATCTTTAAAAAATATATATTTTCTGTGTTCAGTTAGTCTTCTAAAATGACTATAATATTAAGTGTCTGTTATTTCTATGATTTCTGAAATTTCTTTTCTACACTTGTAAACTACATAAAAATCACCCAATCTATATTTTTTAATGTTACCTTGCATTTTTGAAAATTCTACAGAAACTCTTTGTTGAAATTGTGGCTAATTTATTTGCAAAGTCTTCTATGCTGAACATAAAGGTCCCAAGGTCCTTGTGAGGTTTGCCTTGTATTTTCATTTAGCACAAAATTTTGCTTAATATTCAGAAATAACCTTAGTCATGCAAGAAAATCTAGCTCATGAGCTGAATAATTAAGACCTAATTTTATTGTTGCTTAGGGTGTTTACCTGAAGAAGATTGTTTTCCCTTTGGTTTGTTGATGTAGCAACCTTCAGAAATGTAACAGTAAACATGAGCAGCAAAAACAGGATGTACTTGACATTTAAACGCATCCACTATTCACTCCCTTGCTTATCAAATCTATTTTACCAAATAGAGATAATAACACCAAGATGATAGTTTGGATACTGCTGTTGAGGGGCAAAAAACTAAACTAAACTACATTTTCAAGAAGTAAATAAATAGCCTAGCACACCCATCGATTTTTTTCTTTTCTTTTCTTTTCTTTTTTGAAACAGCTCTAGAATGGAAAAGATTGAGTAGGGACTGCAAAGGGAGACACTGAGAGAAAGAAATGCTGATCTTTGGAAGTACCCTATTTCTTCCAGACCATGAGAATCAGTGTAGGAAAATATACTTTTTCCTTTCAGTAAGCAACATCCTAAGTCAAGGGTTGGCAAACATTTTCTGCAACGGACCAGATAGCACATATGCTACATTTGGTGGGCTGTACAGTCTCTCTTGCCAGCACTGCACACAGCTCTGCTGTTGCAGGGTGAAAACAGCAATAGACTATACAATAAATGAATGGCATGACTCTCTCCTAATATTTACTTTTGGACTCAGAAATTTGAATTTCATATTATTTTTATGTGCCAGAAAATATTACACTTCTTTTGAGTTTTCTTTCAGCCATTTGAAAATATTAAAAATTTTTAACTCACTGGCTGTACAAAAACAGAGTTATACTTGATTTGACTCTTGAGCTCTATGTAGTTGCTGACCTCTGCCCTAAATAATCACTTTATTTTAAAAATCATATATACTATATATAATGAAATAACATTATATTTACACATGTATATATACATACATGTTTTTAAAATTATGTTTCCATGTGTATAACATTCTACTGTTGCACATGAAAACTTCAGTTTTCATTAAACACAAGCTTCTGAGTATGTTGAAGTCTCAGCCAAATGAAGACCATACTTTTCCCACAAATAAAGAGCAATGGATCAAGCTGATATTCATGGCTTCCTCAAACCCTATCTTAAGTTTTTATGTATTATGCATAAACTTTATTTGTAATGTCATTTGCAAATTTTTAATTCACTAGAGTCATGTGGTACAGTTTCAGAATCTCCTTACCCTTTTCCTCTCTTTCCTCTCCTTTCTTTCTAGACCCCCTTTCTTTCCCTACTATGTCACTTTTAGGCTTCACAGGACAAAAGATATTTCAATTTGATACAGCACAGCAGAGAAAAGGAAACTAGTTGGTGGAGTCAGGAAGGTGAATGATGAAAGGAAAGGATCAAATGAGAAACATAGAAAGGAGATAGTTCTTATCCGAGTCAGGGAATGATGTGACGAGAGGTTGAAGCCCCTGTTGCTCACAGTTTTCCTTGTTGCTTATCCTCTTCCCCCATTTCTCCTACCTAACCTACAACTGCTCAATTGGCTCCTGCTGCCCATTTTCTCCCATTTCTTGCCTTTCTCTAATTCCCTACTTCTCTCTGAACTTCTTACTCGATTCTGTCCTTCCTACTTCCTCCTTTACTGTTTGCTTCTCGGTAGAAACCTCGAGATCATATGCTTGAATGTGTCACTACAACCTGCCCTTCACCCCCCTCCACTTCCAACCACTCCAGGGATTATCCTACACGCCACATGCTCTGCCTCCGCCCTGTGACCTGGCTGTGCAGAGCAGGATCAGGCTTTCCAATCCAAGCCTCATGGGAGCATCGTGGCTGTAGCCTGAATCCCCCTACCCCACCCCACCCAGCTCCACCCCTGTGAGTTTGCAGAAAGAAATGGTACAACTGGACTTGTTCCTTGAAAAGGCAGGTTACTATTCTGGCTCCATTAATTTGCTTTTCAAGCACAAAGTTTAGCTTTTATCATCCTTTTCCACATTTTTGACTTGTCTGAGATTGAGGAACTGGCATGCTCTGGTGGCACCACTTTAGAACTCAAGGTGGATTCAGGTATACTATTTCTGTTTTCTAATAAATGGACTCAGCAGTGAGAATAATTTTAAAAATACCTCATTATAAAAGTTATTAGGCCTCAAATAAGTATGTTGACTGAAGAATTTAGAGTATATGTATGAGCAAACACAAATTAAAAAAAAAGAAATTAGTGCAAACTTTGTTTCTAAAATATAGCCACTGATATATTTTTGGCGTATAATCTCCCAGAATTTTGTACAAACCTAAACATTGATAGGATTATACATGTGTATCAATCATTATTTGACCATAAAAGGAGAACTTCTTGGACATAGATATGAAATCAGGGATTTGAGTTTTCTCAGGCTTTTCTCAGTCACGGAGCAGGTTAAACACTCAGGTTGTTGTCCTGGTGCCAGATGCTGGAGACTAAAGACCTTAGCAAGCTAGGTGAGCCCTCTGCGCCTCAACTGCTCATTTGTAAAATGAGCGTAGCAACCTGATAAGGTTGCGTGCAAGTATTAATATTAGCATTAAATGAAATAATGTAGATAACATGCTTTTTACCATGCCTGGCTTATAGGAGGAGCCAAATAAATTTTAGCAATGATTATTATTAATAATTATGGTTATTATATTTTCGGCACTGAAACTTCCTAGCTATAGACAAGTTATACAGCTTTTTGGGGAGCTTGGTTTCATTATGTATAAAATACTTCAGACTGCTGTTGTGAGAATTAAATAGGAAAGTAAAGCTAAAAATACCTAAGACAAAGTCTTGCACAATAAGAGTATTCAGTGAATGTTTATCATTCTTATGCTAAGATTGCTTTAGCATTCATGAGCAGTCATGTCATGTCATTATCTCGTGTCCAACTTGTCGTCATTTAAGTCCTTGAAGTTTCTTTTACCTGCATAGTGAAACATCTCCTGCTAGATTACACTTGAAAATTTTTGTTTATCCAGCTCAAAATAGGACTTTATATTTAGCTTTGTCCTTTTTCATTGCAATAAATTTCTATCTCATATCTCACAATGCCTAGATTTCTTTCAAGCTTGATTCTGAATCCATTATATTCTTCTTAGTTTTTCATGCTTCCGACCAATTTATTTAAGCTATTAGGCTGAGCCTTGTAAAACTATTGTTTTTGTAGGTCAAAATGGTTATACATTGGCAGTTGTATATGGTTCAACCTAATATTTATTACAAAGTCGAGTAGACTAGAACCAAGGACATAATTGTGTAGTCTTGGCTTTTTCGAGTCATGAATCTCTACGAATGTTATGAGAGCTATTTATTTCTTCCCTTCTTCCCTGGAAATATGCACACACACACACTGCTTCATACTATCTTTTTTTTTTTTTTTTTTTTTTTTCTTTTCAGAGAGAGGGGAAGGGGAAGAGGCAGAGAGGGAGACAGATTTCAATGTATGTATGGTTGCCATTCACCTGCCTCCAGCTACAAACCTGGCTGGAGACCTGGCTTGCAACCTGTTATGTTGCCCTGGCTGGGAATCAAACCAGTGACCTTTGGGTTCGCACATACTATCTTTTTATTGCTTTGGATATTAATTTTCTTCATGGAGACAGGATATAAAACAAATTTTCATGTAAAATTTGTTCTCAACTTTAATGTAAAAATTTTACTTGTTTTAAAAATTATATCAATATGAATTGTGCATATAACCAAAATATAAACTTTAATCATGGTAAATTTTAAATTTCAATAAGAACACTGCTAATTATTGGCTTGAATAAGTAAACATTGTGGAGTGAATTTACATGGCCTGTGACAATCATCTTTTATTAATCAATTTTGGCTATTGTAAATAATGCTGCGATGAACATAAGCATGCATATATTCTTTCAAATTAGTTTTGGGTTTATTCACATCTCTACCTAGAAGTGGACTTGCTAGATAATAAGACAATTTTATTTTTAATTGCAATGCACCAATCTGCATTCCTACCAACAGTTCATAATGATTCCCATTCTCCACATTCTCACCAACACTTATTGTTTGTTAATTTATTAATGGTAGCCATTCTGACAGATGTGAGGTGATATCTCATTATTGTTTTAATTTGCATTTACCTGATGATTAGTTATGTTGAACATCTTTTTTTTTTTTTAAGATTTTATTTATTATTTCCAGAGAGAGAGGAAGGAAGAGAGGCAGAGAGGGAGAGAAACATCAGTGTATGGTTGCCTTTCACCTGCCTCCAGCTACAGACCTGGCTGGAGACCTGGCTTGCAACCTGGTTATGTGCCCTGGCTGGGGAATGAACCAGAGACCTTTGGGTTCACAGGCTGGCACCTTATCCACTGTGCTACCAGCCAGGGCTGTTGAGCATCTTTTCATATACCTATTGACCATCTGTATGTCCTCTCTGGAGATGTGTCTATTTAGGTCCTTTGCCTAATTCTTAATTAGATTTTTTGATGTGATTTGTATGAAATTTTTTATATATTAGAGTTACTAACCCTTTATCAGATGATGTATCATTGACAAGTATCTTATTCCATTCATTAGTTCTTCTTGTCATTTTCTTGATGGTTGTCTTTGATGTGCAAAAACTTTTTATTTCAATGTAGTTACATTTGTTTGCTTTTGATTTCAGCCTATAGATACACTTTCTCCATCTTTTGTCCCAGAATGTCTGTTTAGCCAAAATATCTCATAGTTTTAAAACAATATCTATATGCCAACCATAGGGCTTTATGGAAAGTTTTACATTATTCTTGTAGCCAAAAATGTCAAATGAGTCAATTCATAATGACATCCTCTGTGCCAAATGACTTTGATTTCTTCAATTAAAAAATATATATATATTTATTTATATATTTATATATATGACGGCTGGGTGGAAGTTGAGGGGTCTGTCAAAGGTTGATTAAGCTTATATTAAAACCCCCTTTTTTCTGTATCATATGAAAGGACTCCATATTCAGCTCTTCTACTCTGACAAAATTTCTTGACAAAGTGATTTAAGTTTTCAAGTATGATGATGTGGGTCACTTTCACAGCAGTAGCCAAAGGAACACATCCTGATAAACAACACTAGGTCAATAATTATCAGTGAAAGTTATGTCATTTTTTCAGCCTACCTTGTAAGTATTGCCTAAAGATCCTCAAAGACAAGTATTATGCAGAAATGGCATTTATCTGTTCTTATTTGTTACTTCTCATGGAGAACATGAGCATCACTCACTTTCTCATACCACAAGGATGACATAATTATCATAATCTTCTTATACTCATAGTACATGAAAGATAAATAGCAACAACCATGTTCCAAATAAGAATCTCTAACTGATAAAATATAATCACATTTTGTTTATAATAACAAATTAGTTTGCAAATTCTTGCATTAACTATATTATTATTATAAATCACCATGATTATTGGTTAAGATATGATAACAACAATAATTTTGTTCAAAATGTTTCCTTTAAATAGCCACAATAAATGACAAAACCAATTCTCCAGCTGGCTAAGCCTTCATCAAGATAGTTGCATATTCATTCTATATTCACTTTTATTTATGATCCCAACTTATATTACAGTTTTATGTCTTATTCCAAATTCTTTCCCATGGGCCAAGCTAATCTTAATATGGTTATTATTTCCATCTGGATTTTTACCGTTATTGGACATTTCCCATTATAGTTTAACCTCTTCCCAGGCTTCTTATATTTATTCAAATGTGTTGTTACATCCCTTCTAGCCATCCCCCAAAGGCATTTGATGTATAGTACTATTAATTACTTTCCCATTAATAGATCTGTTTCTGTCTAAAAGGATTCCCTCTTATTCTGCATTCCTAGTCATGAGTGCCTACTATTAAATGTCTGAATTATGTAAAATAGTATTTATTTGTTAGTATCTAAAATTTAATTTAGCTTATGAAAAATTGAGAGATGAGTACTTATTTTCTGTTAACTTACTACAAATCTGTACAATCATTTTACTTAAATGCCATTCTTTCTTATTTTTTAAGATTTTATTCATTATTTTTCAGAGGGAAGGGCAGGGAGGGAGGAAGAAATGGAGAGAAACATCAATATATGGTTGCCTTTCACCTGCCTCCAGCTACAGACCTGGCTAGAGACCTGGCTTGCAACCTGGTTATGTGCCCTGACTGGGAATCAAATCAGTGACTTTTGAGTTTGCAGGTCAGTAAATGTCATTCTTATTGTACATCATAATATTTCCTTTTTCTTTTTCCTGAAAATAATTACTTTTAAATTTTTAATCAAGTTAATGATTCTTCTAGATTCAGTGTTTTAAAATGACCCTTGTTCCTTTTCAGGGGACCAGATTCTATTATTACAAGAATATAATTTTCAAAACTTTTAAGCCATTGGATCCTTATTTGCCTTAAAGGAAGTCTCATCCAGAGCCCTTTTATATGAAATACATCAAAGTAAATGTCTTCTAGTTGAAGGATGTGTGTATGTGTGTGTGTGTTTGGTGTGAGAGAGGGGAGCAAGGACTTCCCTAGGTGACACCTCTGTGGCTCAAGCTCAAGTTAAGCAAAATCTTTTACGGCAATTTCTTTCTTTTCTAGATCTTGGTTGAGCACCCATCATTTGCAAAACACTGTGCTGCACATTATGTATATCTTATTCTCATTTCCAAAGCAACGCCTTTCTAGAAAGAGTAAATGAAAATACAATCTACATCCTAAAGTATTTTTAAAAAATCAACAGGAACTCATCTTGGACAGCTTCTAGCAATTACATTATTTCCAGTATAAATAAGCACTTATGGAAACCAACTTTCTCCTTTTAAATATTTTTGGACCTGAACCATCAAGTTGGAATGTCATTGAGCTGGGGACATGACAGATAATGTAGTGAATATGATTACCCCAGAAGAAAGTCAGCTTCTTCAACTGAATTTCTTTCAGTGACTCCAGGCCCCAAATGAGAGGACCCAGTATGCCCTGCACACACAGCTTCTTCTGCCTCTGTTCATTTATTCATGCAGCCCCTCTAGTCCACACCAAATGGGCTGCTGTCCACTTCTCTTTCTTTGCTAAACTTCTATCTTTCTAGTCTCTTCATCCTAGTCAGCCAAAAAAAAATGGTTTCCTTGTCAATGGCACTAAGTGTACATAATTCTAAAATCACCTATTAGTCCTTTTATTATAATTATTTTTTATTACAATTATTTTCATACGTTTTTCACTTGTCTTCCTGCATGATAATAAATCCCTGAGGACCAAAGATACTCTCTCAAGGTCCTAATTACAACAATTGACTTAAATAAGAATCTCATGTATTTACTTTAACTAAAGAAATTGGGGAAATTAATAAATGGGTACACAAGAAGAAGAGCAATAAGGGCAACATAGGTATCATGTTTAGAATTCTTGGATATCATAGTGTGTCTCAATGACAGCGGGAACCACCTACTTTCTACTAAACATCATCATAAGGTGAGCACCTCAAGGATGGAAAAGCACCATTAGCAGTGCAGTGTCAGCATAGTGAAGCATGCCAAATTCTCAGAAGGAATGAACACTGATCAGGAAGGGGCAAGGAGAAAGAATGCAGAAAACACCACAAAGTGACTGGCTGATGGAGCTATTCATGAACACATGGAAGAAACCTGCTAGGATTGATTGGGCATATGGGGAAGAATTTACAGATTAAAAATCCTGGTTAGTGAATGGGACCAGACATGTAAAATTCATGCTATAACAGTTAATATAGCTTGACTATATCATAAAATTGGTGAAGTCTAGAGATATTTGAAGTACATTTAGTTTACAGATTAAGCAAAGCCTTTTAATTTAAAATTATATATAAAAATTTAAATGCAAACAGCCATTAAAACTAATACATAAATGACTAATGTATACGCACACTATGTGTATATTACACATGTCCATGTTTCCTCTGTAAAGAAGAGATTTTGTTAAGAGGACAAATTCCAATTTCTCTAACCAAAAGAGATATAGAGAAGTGAAACAGATGGATTTTTCTGGAGACTCTGAACAAAGCAAATGATCAGTTTTGGCTATGATCACCTATTTGGTGAGTTCAACTTCATATTAGCTATGCACTCAACCCAACTCTCCAAAAAATACAGATGGACAGGAAGGAAGAAAACATGCTTTGGCCCTGAAATTTAAAATAGTTGTTCTAAAACTATGGAAATAGCAAAACCATCAGAATGACTATAAGCAGATGTCTCTGAAAAAGGTGCAAAACCCACAAAAATTTTAATTTCCTGCTATCACTAAAACACTTCCTTTTGGTTCTTAGACTGACATCCTTAGATGGTCAGGTGGAGAAATGGTTAATACAGAGATTTTTCCATTTCTCTAAGTGTAAGTATTTGGAAGCTAGTGAACGTCTGGATCATCTCTAAATCATCTTTCACCCAATAATTTTTTGGATCAAATTAAGACAATGTCTGCAATCCACTGCCATGTAAGTTATTTCTGGCCCTGAAATTTTATTGAAATATGTGGTTCATTTTGCATTTCATAATAAAACATCAACTTATTATTGCCTTATTTTCTTCTTTGATGCAATCATTTTTGGACACATTTGGAAGGGACAAAGTTAAATGAGTGTTAGTTATACTCTTAGGTGACTGGCCTAACAAAATATAATCATAGAAAGATGTCTGAGCCAATAAAACCATCTGGGGCTTTCATGCTTCAAGACACAAAGTCTTTTAGATTTGTGAATAATGCCAATAAATTTCAACCCAGTTGGACTGAATCAGGGAAAAAGTGACCTGTGTCTGGGTCACTTTTTTCTTTTTCTTTTTCTTTTTTTTTAAATATAATTTTTTTAAGCTAAAAATTCTTGGGTTGGGATAGCTTTCGCTGAATTAACTCTTATTTATAATACATTGCCTTTCATATCTGTACAATTAAGGTTGATATTATTTAAACTCCAGAGGAATTACGATAGAAATATGCACTAGTAATGGTCAGCAGTTCATCCTGTAGTTCATCTTGCTATGGAAGCCCTTGAAGAGTATAAGACTGTTCCTTCAGTACCCAGGTACAGTTTAAGGTGGTTGCACAGAAGTGTAGGTGGGAAGATATGACCATGAGTTTTCAAGGGACCAACTGACTCTTTTTGTAGTTTATACTCTGATAATAAAATACTGATAACAAGTATTGCTGGATGGCTATCAAACAGCCACTCCTCATTTATTTCTTACTGATAAAATCCCAGTTCTGTCTGTGCTCCATGACTTAACTCAGAAAAGGTGAAAAGAGCTGACTCTGTTTCCATTTCTAGAGCAGTATTAGGCCTGAGGTCGTTCCGCTCCACAGTGATTGCATTGTCACGGTCCTGGCATGCAGGTCTGTCTAATGAGACATTAAAAGAACTTAGACAATGTTATTGTTATGGAAAGTTAGACCACAAACTAAGAACTTAGAATTAGACCTTATTGTTTAGTAAGAATTCATTGTGGGGAGGAGGAAAGAAAACACTAAACCAGCCAGTAGCTAGGTGTCCACCAAGCCCCACTTCTTCTTCTTTTTTTTTTTAAGATTTTATTTCATTATTTTTAGAAAGAGGGGAAGGGAGAGAGGCAGAGAGGGAGAGAGACATCAATGTATGGTTGCCTTTCACCTGCCTTCAGCTACAGACCTGGCTTGCAACCTGGTTATGTGCCCTGGCTGGGAATCGAACCAGCGACCTTTGGGTTCGCAGGACAGCACCTTATCCACTGTGCTACCAGCCAGGGGTTCCCACTTCTTTAAGACATTGTAATTATAGGCTTTCTTTTATCCAGTGGTACAACCTAAGATATCTTCAAAGAATTTCCTGAGGTCACTGCGGAAGAGGGGCTTTGTGACACTCAAGTGGAAGAAAGCAGAAAGCCATGGTGGGAGAGGTAGATGTTAGCATTTAAAGATTTTTATGTGTAATTGTAAATTAAAAGGCTTTGTATTCTCTGTAAATTCATCAGCCTTGTAGTGATATTAGAAATATTTTAAAATAATGTTTGGATAATATGATTATAAACATATAAAAAGGGTTATAGTTGGTAAAAAATTCATAGTAAAAAATTAATAATCATTTATTTTGTTGACATTTTAACTTCATTTCTCCTACTACCAGCCTATAGTGATAGCTGATTATGAAGGGTCTGATTTTTTTTTCATAATAGGATCTTAAAGGAAAAAAAAAATCTTAACTTTTGAAAAGAGGCCAAAGGAACACTTTAGTTTTTCTCTTTCCTTGCTACACATTTTCATATGTGCATGGCATACTTGTGCCCATGAGGCCAGCTGGTCTTTGACAAAAGAGCAATCCTGAAGCTGGGAGGACAGAAAGATGGAAAGTTTCCATATTTTTTGTGATGTCACTAAGCTGATGTATTCATCAGCCCTAGAGTTATTCTGCCTTAAGATTTTTTGCTGGATGGAGTAAAAAAAAAAAAAAAAAAAGGCCTTAATTTCTTAGGCCACTGTGCACTGAGATTTCTCTTATTTGTAGTCAAAACCTTCATAAGCAATACATGGTTTAATCTAAATTTCTTAGTCTATTTTAAGAAAATAACAAAATTATCTTAGCATTATGCCTGGTATACAAAGAATATGGACCAAGTGAGACTAAATATTTCAGGTGGAGAAATTATTTTCCGAAGGAGCAGTTAAAGTAGGATTAGAGAAAAGAGATATTTACAGCAACTTAGTATTGCCTTTGTATTAGATGAATGATTGCAAGAATATATAGTTTCAGCTGTTAATATGCACAAATACCCTATATTCCAGAGATTCAAATGTTGGTTAAATAGAGCTAGTAAATATAGTTTAAACAAAGTTACGAAGTTTGTGACAGAACTAATCAGAGCCTAAACTTTGCTTATATATTCTTTGAATTTTCAAGAGAAAGTATAATATGTTCTATACCGCCCCTTGAAAAATCAGAATTTTGGCCCTGGCTGGTGGCACAGTGGATAAGGCACAAGGCCTGCGCACCCAAAGGTCACTGGTTCGATTCCCAACCAGGGCATATAACCAGGTTGCAAGCCAGGTCTCCAGCCAGGTCCTTAGCTGGAGGCAGGTGAAAGGCAACCACACATTGATGTCTCTCGCCCTCTCTGCCTCTCTCCCTTCCCCTCTCTCTGAAAAATAATGAATAAAATCTTAAAATAAATAAATAAAAATAAAAGTCAGAATTTTTATAAAAATGTTACTGTAGAAAGATGAAAGTACTGATTTTCTTTAGTTAAGAGAATGAAATATACCTAAAGGTACATCTGTACCCACTGAAATTATTAAGATGCATTTTAACAGCAGCACCCTGTTTTTCTGACCCAATTTTTTATTTAGTCCTATCTATTCAGAAAGGAGGTTTATGATAGAAGAAATATGTATATTTATTTTATAATGCAGAGAGTAAGAAAAATCAGAATGGCTTTTTGGAAACTAGTTTCAGGCAAAAAAAAATCTAGAATTTAACTGGCTTCAACTTAATTGAAAACAGGACTTGGGAGAACTTTGAGAAGTTCTGGAATTTAATATTTTTTCATACTTGCCCTCTGTTTTCATAAACTGAAAAGGATTGTTTTGTTTGTGTTCAAAGTTGGTGATGATGTACAAGATGTGAAATAGTGTGATGGAGTACGCAGCCCATTTTGAAAAAGGCCGTAACCAAGGAACAGGGAGTTTGGGAGCAGCTTTGAGGAGGGCAAAAGGATAAGTCAAAAGTAGGAAAAGAGACTGATTATATCTGAGGGCTTGTCCATGCATTTCTCAGTAGAAGTTGGTGTGGTTCCTTAAAGAGAAGGCATCATGGGATTTCTGGGTTTATCAGTTATGATACAGGGAGGATGAAAGAGAAAAAGCTATAGGTCTGAAAATACAATAGGGACCTAGAAGCCCTGTGCCAATGGTGCGTGCTCATCAAGAGTTATCAAGGCATGGTATAGAAAGTCACATCAACAAGAGCCAATATGTGGCATTATTGGCAATGTCAACCAAAATAGCATGCATCCGTCTAGATGGAGAAGTGGACAATCTAAAACCTTAGTGTTTCAAACCAGTTCTGCAATTAATAATTCTATGACTGTGTTCAGGGTAAATTTTTATCCTTTCTAGATCTTAGGTTCCTCCTTTGTGAATGAGACTGTCTCCAGGATCTTTTCCAACACCTAATGGTCTATTATACTCTTCTTGCCTTAAAATAGCAGTTGGCAGAAAGATTAGGAGATAAAAACAAAGTCAAATGGCTATGAAAATGCAATTACAAACATTATCCTGGAGACAGGAAGATTTTTTTAATATTCCTTTTCAGACTAAAATTGCAGTTTATTTATTTTTATTATTACTTTTTTTTTTTTTTTTTTTTTTTTTTGAGAGAGGGGAAAGGAGAGAGGCAGAGAGGGAGAGAGACATCAATACGTGGTTGCCTTTCACCTGCCTCCAGCTACAGAGCTGGCTGGAGACCTGGCTTGCAACCTGGTTATGTGCACTGGCTGGGAATCGAACCAGCGACCTTTGGGTTCGCAGGCCTGCACCTTATCCACTGTGCCACCAGCCAGGACCTAAGATTGCACTCTAAATACAGAATCAAGAAGTAACTTTGAGGATGCTGTATGCTGAATGAAGAAGCAATTTGGGTTTGCACAAAGGTAATTTGCTGTAGAGTAGAATCAGAAGTTTCCACTTATGAGGGTTTTTGTGTATGTGTGCTTCTTTGCCCCTTTGAACAAAGTGACCTTGGAATTTTAAGATGTCACACAAGTCATCTTCTCCTAGTTTTTGTCATACAGATTAAAAAAAAGAAAAAAAAAAAGAAAAACATGGAGAGATTAGTCAATGATGCAAAACAGAAGAAAAACCAATTAATAGGTGACTATCTTTGACCTATAATATATTTTTAGATGCTAGTGTGTAACTGAACCAGAAGTTGTCACAGTGAGAGATCCCTCTGTTTGCCTGAAAGTAAAAGGAAATGTGAATGCAGACAACGATCCCTGCTGGTCACCCTCTCTGTGACCTCTTCTAATGTTCCCCATTGAGATTTCAGTAAAGATTTCTTTAAAAAAAATTGTGGTTAAGAACATTTCATATGAGATCTACCCTCTTAATACAAGAGTAAAATACAGTTTTGTTAACTATAGATAGGCACATTATTGTAGACCAGACCTCTAGGACCTACACATTTTGTATAAGCAAAACTTTACATCCATTGATTAACAATTCTCAATATCCCCTCCCCCCAGCCCCTGGTAACCATCACTCTTATATGTGGTGTATTTTTGTTTTGGGGGGTATTACACTTTTAATTTATCCCTTGCTCAAATTTTTTCTTTCCTGGCATTTGCAGTTATAAGAGCTAATACATTTATTTCAGCCAAGTTTAAGGCCACTTGCTGATAGAAGATTCTTGACTAGAACAATCCAAGTCCTTCAGGGCCATTCCAATGTTCATCAGCAGTTCCCAGAGTTGGTCATCCAGTCTCTCTGGCTGGGCCCTTTCTCATGCTCTATCATTGACCCCAGGAATTTTCCTGGAGACCTTTGCTATCAATTTCACTTCTGTGCATTTTTACCTTTTTTCTGGCCAATGGCACCCTTTACTCTTTACCACCACCTTACTTCTTAATGCCATCTTCAAGTCCCAGCTGGTACATTTTCTCACAAGACATCTAGAACTAGAGTAGTTATGCCCACTGAGCTCAAAATAGACACTATGAACCCTCATTGGATTGTATGTTCTTTGTTTGGTGTGTTCTATTGATCTCCTCTGGAAAGTGTATTCCTAAGAGAACGGGGTCCTTGCATTTTCCCAGAGCCTCTCACAGGTCCAAGTGCTGGGTGGGCATACACTAGAGATGCTCACATAAAACTTAGTACTGTTTTGTGTTGCCACTTTAGCCATTTATCATTCTGGCTTGAACACCATGTTTCACATTTAGCCTTGTTGCGCCTTATTGGCAAAGACCAGGTCTGTAAATGGCCGACACTTGATATATAACTTTCCTAACAAATATTAGGTGTCTTTGAAAACCATCCCTCCAACCATCCTCTCCTTTATCATTTTTTCCAGCTTTATTGAGGTATAATTGACAAGTAATATTGTAAGACATTTAAAGTATACAATGTGATGGTTTGATATTCATAAACATTGTGAAAGGATTCCATCACCAAGTTAATAAACACATTCATCACTTCACATATTCACCCCTTTTCCATACCCTCATAGCAAATTTCAATTATATAATACAGAATTATCATAGTGACCATGTTATACATTAGATCCTTGGACTTTATTAATCTTATTACTTGAAGTTTGTACCCTTTTACTAAACTCTGCCTATTGCCCCTGCCCACAGCCCCTGGCAATCACTTCTCTACTCTGAGTTCGACTATTTTTTTTTAGATTCCACATGTAAGTGATACCATGCAGTATGTGTCTTTCTCTATCTCACTTATTTCACTTAGCATATTGTCCTCTACTTTCATCTACATTGTCACAAATGACAGGATTTCTTTCTTTTTAAGGCTATATAATGTCTTAGTGTGTGTGTGTGTGTGTGTGCACGCACGTGTGAGTATATATGCCACATTTTCTTTATTCTTTTATCTGTTGGTGGATACTTAGGTGGTTTCCACATCTGGCTGTTGTGAATAATACTGCAATAAACATGAGTCTCCCGGGAGACAAGGATAAACCAGGGAGTGTACCCTCATCTTCTTGCCTGCCACACTATTGCTCAAAGCCATTAACACAGAGGGCATCTGCTTTTCATGGGACTGTGCTACAATTCGAATAGAGACCCTGAACTTACTCCCTGTATTGTGTTTTGTTCTAAGCCCTTAATGCAATTGAAAGTAGAACAAGTGGCTTTTTCTATGATTCATACTCTGAGCAACAATCTTCACCCCAAATTAAACACTTTTTAAAAGGAAATATCTAATTGTCCAACACCAACCTCAACTCAGTCCAGTTAATAACATTCAGATTATTTGGATACCAAAATATGAGGTCCGGAGATCAACCAGCCAGAAGCAGACACAGACTAGTTTTGAGGGGAATAGAACAGTTTGAAGTACTCTGTGAATACATTGCTTTTCTGTGCACTGAAGCCTTGCTACAGCCAAGGCACAGGAAATACTCTACCTAATGTGTTGCTGAACCTGTGATTCCTTAATGTAATGCATTAACTCCTTAATATATTAATATATCCTTAATACAAAGGGAAAATTCTCAGTTCTCTTTGCCAACTGAATTAACTCAAGAACAGTTCAAGGTTATAGTGTTCCAGGAGCAAATAAGCTTGAGGTTAGATAGATGCAAATATCAGTTTAATTTAAGGGAGCATATTCTAGACTATGTGGAGATATCTGGAGTTTTCTTCTCAAAGTCATATGGTTAAACTAGACTTCCATTTATTTGTATGTATGCAAAACAGTGTATTGAATGAAAGTGTGAATCTGATAGCATTCAAGCTAAGGTTGTACAATCATTTCTCCTTCATATGTGGAGAGTATTTATGTAATCAATATAAAAAAATAGGAACCCACACCTGTACTTTAGGTTTACTACGTATTTCATATATTATGCATTTAATTCCCACAGAAATCCAATCATGCTATTATCATATTATCTCCACTTTTCTGAGAAGAACTTAGGCTCACTGACTCAAGGGCAAAGATAGACTTAGCAGAGGTCTTTCCAACTCCTGAAACCATGGTTTTAATAAAAATGAACATTCATAGAGCACATACCGTATACTAGCGCTGTACCTAAGCTCTTCACACATATTATCTCCTTTCATCTCCAGCAGACTGATGAAGCAGTTTCCATCATATTTCAATTTATGGATGAGGGTATTGAGGTATAAAATGTTAATCAAATTGTCTATTGAAAAACAATTTCTTAGTACATAACCAGGATTTGACCTCAGGCAATTTAACTGCATGCTTTAAATCATTACTACATTCTTTCTTACTTCTTTACCAGGCTGCTTGATGGATTCTACTCCAATAATAATCTTTAACATATTTTTTTGGCAAGTAGTACAGTTTCATATATAAGCCTATTTAGAAATACATCTTAATTTATTCATAAATAAATTTTTAAAAATCCAAAGTAGTTATAAAACCACAACTCATAAGTTCTAAATCATTTCTAATTGCCACAACAATGATTAGAACCATAGTTATAATATCTTAAGGTAAATTTCAGCAGAAATACCCTGCGGTACCTGCCATTCCAAGCCCTAATTGTACTTCCAAATCTTTCTCACCCAATAAAAAAGCACATGGAAGTACTAGTAAGTGACACTAGCATAGTAATAAACTTGCATTAAAACAAGTTATATGGGAAAACAATTTATAAATTTTTGTACTTCATTAATGGTAGCATAATGTATACTCATGCATGCACATGCATGAATGCATGCATGTGTGTGTGTGTGTGTGATACACAATTTACAACACATCAAGGTATGCCAGAGTCTTGCATCCTCAAAGGACTCTTCCACTGTAACATTTTGTAGTGTGTATAGCAGATAATATTGATTTTCTGCCTATTCCTCTTGGATCTCATTTTTACAATTTTTGTTTTCCCATTGGAGGAGCCTGTGAGCTCCTGGAGCTCTGTTTTCCACGGCTTAGAGCCAGACATTCTGGGTATTTACATCCCCCAAGACAGGCCCTTAACCAGTGACTCCTACACATGGTAGTATGACAACTCCCAACCCCCTGACTTAGGAGAAAACTCTCAGGCAGAATTCACAGTCCATAGTTGTCTGCAGGATTAGGCTGAAGCTAGTCTCTGGGAGACTTTGCCTGAGAAAACTTCTTAGTTGGCTTCTTCCTCTTCCCTGTTCTGCTTCCTCCATTCTTTTTGCTATTCCCTGACAGGCTACCCCTAGAAGTACTTTGTTAATAAACCACTTAAATAAGAATTACCTCCTCAGATTGGCTTTTAGAAAATAAATGTGGGACAATATATCTTCTGTTTTTTCTAAAAGACATCATGTCCTAGCAACAACCCATAGATTTTATGAAAAATCTAAGTTGAAGGATGGAAAGAGAGAAGGGACAAATGAATGAACAAAGGCAGAAAAGAAAGAAGGAAAGAAGGAAGACAAAGAAAGAAAATATATATGGTTCTTCTTAGTTGGGGAACAGAAATGAAACATCATTTTTCCCAATCACTGTTTTCAACTGTGTGCTGTAAAATCTACCCCCTTTCTTTCCCCTTCACAACATCTGGGGCAGTCATCAACAATCAATCTAGTTTCAAATGAATCTCAAGGTTGATTTAAAATGTATCTTTTCCTTTACCTCCAAGACAGTCTTCAGGTAAAATAAGAAGTGCTTGGGGAGTGTGTGTATGTGTGTGTGTGTGTGTGTGTATGTTCATGCACACTCACACACACACACACATGTGCACCAGCAGATGCTTCTGAGACACATCTTCTGCCCTTTCCTATAAAATTCAGTTTTTTTCTTTGTGTTGATGCTGTTGGGGAGCATAAGGAGAGTAAGAGAAATTATTACCATTCCCAAACTTGCCATCTCCTGCTATGGTCTTCATCCTGTTGCTAGCCATTTTTTCTCGGACTAGCCCTGACTAGGCACCAGCCAGGTCATGCTAGCTGTTAGGGGCATGAAAATGAATTCTTTAGGAGTTATTGCAAAGACTCCAAGTTCATAACTCTCCATGGGAAAGCAGGCTATAATGCTACCTATTTTCTACTTCATTTTCTGCCCCTAGAGGTATATTCCAAAAAGACTTGCTTCTAAGTTCCAGATGGAGTGTCAGCCCACTGACTTAAACCCAACTGCTTTCCTTTAACCTCAGGGTTGATCAGCAAGTTCACTATCTAAGTAGACATCCAAATGGAAAATAAGATGCAACATCATTTTGGAAGGCATCTTTCATTTTCTATGAGAGATTCTCTTGGAGTCTCCATGCCTAGACCTCCTCACACTTTAGAGAAGGTATGAAATACTCTCTAAAGATTAAAATATAGCATTCCATAGGAGCCAAGGTCAAAAATGCTGTTGACTCCCTCTTCTCTCCTATGTCCCATTTGATAAATAGATAGGAAGAAAATGATAGTTGAGTTTTTGCTCAGTAATAAATGATAAATAATATATAAATGATAGATAGATGACTGGTTGATAGATGGATGATTGATAATACATAGATGACATATAATAGATAATTGAGTTTTTCTTATTACAGGTGATAAATGATAGACAGATAAATTATGCATAGTTATATGATTGCTTGATAGATGAAAGATAGATGGAAAGATGACTTATGAGAGATAGATACATGAGTAGATTTTTCTCCTGTTAATTAAGTCCCCAAAAGATGAGTCTGGATCCCATTGTTGGTGGCTTCTGTGATGGGGGTACTGAGCACATGTTTTATCTATGTGCTATAAAACACAGACTGACAAACTATGTATGATCTGTGATATACATCTGGTTTGTGGTCTATTTTTGTATTGCTTGTGAGGTAAGAATGGTTTTTAAAGGATTATTTAAAAAAATAAAACTTTAATGGCAAAGCCAGAAATATTCATTAACATGCTATTTACAGAAAAAGTTTACTAATCCCTACTCTAGAACCAATTTCAAAGCAAAAAATAAGTTACTCTCAATATCCCACTACACATTTTTGCCTTATTCCAAATGAGGAGAAGAGTGAGGATTTAGCATTTCTCCTTTGACCACCCAAACAGGCTAATTTAATAGCTATTTATAAGCACATACGATGAAATTAGGGTTGTGTTTGGTGACAAAGTGGTATAAAAGAATATGTCGGCCCTGGCTGGTAGCACAGTGGATGTGCTGGCCTGTGAACCCAAAGGTTGCAGGTTCAATTCCCCAGCCAGTGCACATAACAAGGTTGCAAACCAGGTCTCCAGTCAGGTCTGTGGCTGTAGGCAGGTGAAAAGCAACCATACATTGATGTCTCTCTCCCTCTCTGCCTCTCTCCCTTCCCCTCTTTCTAAAAAATAATGAAATAAAATATTTAAAAAAAAAGAAAAGGAATATGTGATAGGAGGTGAACTCAAGGAACTTGCAACCTCAGAGAAACTTAAGTGACACTTGTATGGTGTTAAGAATTTTAATAGAAACACCCCATAATTAAGTATCTAAAGAAATGACATGAACAGTTATTTTTTCAGGATTAAGATGATTACAAAGTATGTGCATGTTAAAATAACCAGTGAAGAATATACCTGTATTTAGACTTTAAGTCATTTTTAGAGAGATATGCATCCAAAGAATTAGGAGGTGAGGCAAGGTTCAAATGCTTATGGCTTCCTGACATGTGGGAATATCAGATGATCAAACACATATTCAAATAAGATGTCATTTATTTAGTATCTCAACTTCTGAACACATAAACAGTGAAAGTCATTCTTAAAGAATTTTGTAGACTTCTGGTTAAGATGGAGACCTAGGTAAACATGACTCACTACCTCACACAGCCAGAGCAAAACTTACAACTAGACTACCAAAAAAATATCACCCAGAGTCATCAGAAAATTGAGCTGTATGGAAGTCTGGCAACCAAGAAATTAAAAAGTCACCTTCATCCAGATGGATAAGAGGAGAAGAGACGTGGAGATACGTGGAGAGGTACAGAGGCACAGAGATGTGGAATGGGGATCCACACCCACATGTGACAGATAAAACTTGGGAGGGATACCTTAGGAGTGAGGGATCCTAGCCCCACACTAGACCACCCAGCCCAGGATTCCACTGTTAGGAAGATAAATATCCATAACTCTGGCTATACAAACCAGCAGGCACTGGACTGGTAGAAGAAACTGTGAGGTTCTCAGGAAACTCCTCCTAAAGAGCCCACAATGGATTTAGAACTTACACAGACCCTCCCTCTCTGGGCATCAGGCAGGAGCTGGAAAGATACCAGTGGCATATGGGGAGAAATGGAAGTGTCTGGCATTAGGGTGAATATTGGGGGACACCTTCCTCCTGGATAAAACTCCAGAGGGCAGACAGTGGCATTATCCACTTTCTGAGTCCTTCCCTACACAAAGCTGCAGAGTGGCAACACCCTACCTGAAACTCCATCAACCTGGTTCACATGGGTTTCTCTGCCTTGGCGGTTACCTTGGCTCTTCCTCATCCAACTAACTCATGCACTTTCTGCAATAGGCCATGCTACTAAGGGAGTCAGGGAAGTTCTACCTAATACATGGAAACAAATACAAGGAGGCTGCCAAAATGAAGAGACAAAGAAATGTGGCCCAAATGAAGGAAAAGGAACTAAATAAAATGAATATAAACAATCTATTAGATGCAGACTTCAAAACACTTGTTATTATGAAGCTCAAAAAACTCTTTGGGTACTTCAACAGCAAAAAAAGGCCCAGACAAAAATGCAAATTACATTAAAGGAAATAAAGAAAGGGTTAGAGGGAATCAACAGTGTAGTGGATGAAGCTGAGGCTCACATAAATTATTTGGAACATAAGGAAGAAAAAATATTCAATCAGAACAAGAAGAAAAAAGAATCCAAAAATCAAGGATAGGTTAAAGAGCCTCTGGGACAAGTTCAAACATACCAACATGAGAATCATAGGAGTGACAGAAAGAGAAGGAAAAGAGTAAGAAGTTGAAAAATTATTTGAAAAATATTTCCCTAATTTGGTGAATGAAATAAATAAACAAATCTAGGAAGCACAGAGCATCCCGAACAAGATGGACCCAAAGAGGACCACATCAAGACACATCATAATGAAAATTCCAAAGGTTAAAGATAAAGAATCCTAAAAGCAGCAAGAGAAAAGCAGAGACTTACCTAACAAGGGAGTTCCCATTATACTGTCAGCTGACTCCTTAAAAGAAACTTGTCTGGCAAGAAGTGTAAAGAGACAAAAAGCAAGAATTTTCAACCTAGATTACTCTATCCAGCAAAACTATCATTTAGATCAAGTGCTTCTCAGACAAGGAAAAGCTAAAGGAGCTCATCATCACCATGCCATTAATATATGAAATATATTAAATCCCTTTAATAGGGACTTATTTAAGGAAAAGAAGAAGCTTATAACTAATAAATTCGTAACTACAAACAATTGAATCTAAAAAACAAACTAAGCAAACACAGAGAACAGAAACAGAATCATAGATATGGAGATCACCTGGAGGGTTGTCAGTTGGGAGGAGATCAGTTGGAAGGGGAAAGGGGATATTGGCAGGGATTAAGAAGTACAAATCGGTAGATACAGAATAGACAGAAGGGTGTTAAGAACAATGTAGGAAATGGAGCAACCAAAGAATTTATATGTATGACCCATAGACATGAACTAAGGGGGATATTGCTGGAGGGAGTTGAGGAGGTACTGGCTAGAAGATCAAATGGGGAAAAATTGGGACAACTGTAATGGCATAATCAATTAAATATATTAAAAAAGAATTTTGAAAATGAATAACAGCCATACTACTTAAACTATAATTTGCCATATTTCATGGTGTGATCATCTGAACTGTATGTATCTTTCAGTGATATTTCAGCAATGCAGTCCCAAGGCTATTGCCAGGCTTCTGAAGATTATAAAGAATGATCAAAGAGCTCTCAAGCTTTCATATAAATTGGAGAGTAAGAACTGCTCTACAATGTTTAATATTGGCAAATCTACTAATCTACGTAATGAGAAAAAATAGCAATGATACAATGCATCCGCAGATGCTAGGGATATCTGCAGTGTGTGTTAATCACATGTGGAATGAAGTCAGGTCCTGGATACTCTCCACTAAAGATCTTTCATTCTTTTTAACTGGTGGTCAGCACCAATAGCCATTTATGTCTGTTTTTCCAGAGATAAATGCATACTATCACATGTTTATCTCTTAAGGTGTTGGGAATGACCAGCACTTGCAATCTGACAATCACGAGAACATAAACATTGATTTTTGAAATGTTGGGTGAAAAATAATTGTCAAATACTTTCTATACACTTTGATTGTTATATTTGTCAACAAAGCAATTGGCATACAGGCAGTGTTTGATGGACTTATCATCTCATTGAAATTCTAGGGTCTCCATTTTGAGGCCATTTTATCTTCTACCTGTTCTAGAGGTTATTTTTACAGACCCTTACAGACTCACCCTTTATCATCTTAAAGGAAGTGCAAGCTCAGCTAGTTTAGATATGCCGGTACTGTTGCCTTTGAAAGCAAGAAATAAGTTCTGCAGGACAATAATGGAAAAAACAACAACAACAAGCAAAACAGAACCAAATACATGAATAAAATAAATAGGCCTTCAGTGGGCAGGGGGTGGGGGATGGGGGGAGGAGAAGGCAAAGAAGGGGAGCAGTTTAGTCAGGGAACTAGAATGGAAGAACCATGGACATGGACAACAGGTGGAATTGACTTTGGGGTGGAGTGGGTGGGTGGGGAAGGGGACAGAGGGGAGTAAAAAGAGGATGGATATAATACAATAACAATATAATTAAATTAAAAAAGAAGAAAAGTTCTGAATTACTGGATAAGTATGCACGCATGTGTGGTGTGTGTGTGTGTGATATTTGTACCTCTACAGCTGTATCAGTATCTATATCTATAGCTATACCACTATTTGTATATAGAAATATTGAACTAACCAAAAAATCTATATAATTCTTTTTCTGAAAAATAAGACACATTTTTCATTTTGTTCATTTAATTTTTATTGTATTTTTTCTATTATCATTTAAACCATTTCTACCCCATTCCTCCCTGCAATCACCACACTGGTATCCATGTTCATGAGTGCTTTCTCTTGTTTACTCAATTATCCTACCCCTTAACACCTCCCCCAATTGTCATCCTGCTCTCTATTTATGAGTTTATCTCTATTTTGCTTGTTAGTTCAGTTTGTTCATTAAATTCCACATATAAGTGAAATCACATGGTATTTGTCTTTCTCTTGCTGGCTTATTTCACTTAGCATGATGTTCTTCAAATCTATCCATGCTGTAGCAAAGGGTAAAATGTTCTTCTTTGTAAAGTTGAATAGTATTCTACTATGTAAATGTTCCACAGTTTTATCCACTCATCTACTGACACTTGGGCTACTTCCATATCTTAATGAATGTAAATAAAACTGTAGTGAACATAGGGGTGCTGATGTTCTTTTGAATTAGTGTTTTGTGTTTCTTTGGATATATTCACACAAATGGGATCATGGGTCAAAAGGCAGATGGCATTTTAATTTTCTCAGATATTTCCATAATGCTTTCCACAGTGGCTACACCAGTCTACATTCCCACTGAGAGTGCAGAAGTTTTCTCCACATCTTTACCAATAGTTGTTTGGTGATTTATTGATGACAGCCATTCTGATAGATGTCTCATCGTGGCTTTTTAATCACTTTTTACATTTTATTTTTATTTATTTATTTTAAATGCTTTGATTACTCATTCTTTTTACATTTTATTTATTTATTAAGATTTTATTTATTATTTTTAGAGAGAGGGTAAGGGAGAAAGGCAGAGAGGGAGAGAGACATCAATGTATGGTTGCCTTTTACCTGTCTCCAGCTACGGACCTGGCTGGAGACCTGACTTGCAACCTGGTTATGTGCCCTAGCTGGGAATCGAACCAGTGACCTTTGGGTTCACAGGCAGGCACCTTATCCACTGTGTCACCAGCTAGGGCTTAAATTTTATTTTTTGATTAAAGCTTACATTCAACATTACTTCATATTGGTCTCAGGTATACAGCATAGTGACCAATCATACACTTAACCAATTGGTCCCCTGAAATTCTAGCACCCACTTGGCACCATATATAATCATTGACTGTATTCCCTATGCTATACTTTACATATTTGTGACAATTTTGTAACTACCAATTTGTTTTTTTAATTTAATCTTTATTCTGTTATTTTTCCATTACCATTTAGTCCTCTTATACACCCCTCACCCTGGCAATTACCACACTATTGTCCATGTCCAGGAGTACTTTCTTTTCTGCTCAATCTCGCCATCCCATTTATTCATTCCCACTAGCTGTCATCCTGCTCTCCATTTTCCATGATAGTTTAGTTTGTTCATTAGATTCCACATATGAGTGAAATCATTGGTATTTGTCTCTCTTTGACTGGCTTACTTCACTTAACATAATGTTCTTTAGGTCCACCCACACTGTTACAAAGGCTAAAATTTTCTTCCTTTTTACAATCAAGTAGCATTCCATTATGTAAATATCCCATAGTTGTTTTATCCACTCATCTACTAATGGACACTGGCTGCTTTCATATCTTAACAATTATAAATAATGCTGCAATTAACATAAACAGTAAAATTTTGGAAATTGCACATAGTAATATTTTATCAGATATATTTCCCCAGGCATAGGAAACAAAAGAAAACAAATAAACAAATGTGACTATATCAAACTAAAAAGTTTTGCTCAGCAAAGGAAATCATCCACAAAACAAAAAGACAACCCACAGAATGGGAGAACATATTTGCCAATACATCTGATAAGGGGCTAACATCCAAAATTTATAAAGAACTTACAAAACTCAACACCCTCCCAAAAATTTTTTTCATGAGCAAAAGATCTCAATAGATACTTCTCCAAAGAGGACATACATATAGCCAATAAACATATGAAAGAATGTTCAACATCACTAGCCATCAGAGATACAAATTAAAATCACAATGAGATACTTTCTCACGCATCAGAATGGTTGTCATCAGTAAATCAAGCAAGTACTGATGAAGATGTGGAGAAATGGGAGCTCTGCACTGTTGGTGGGAATACAGCCTGATGCAGCTACTGTGGAAAACAGTATGGAGATACCTCAATAAATTAAAATGAATCTGCCTTTTGACCCAGTGATCCCACTTCTGGGAATATATCTGGTTGAAATTCTTTTCCATGGTTGCATGAGGGGGTGAAGTGTGTCTACCTATGCCTCCATCTTGGCCAGAAGTTGTAACAACAGTTTAATCAATGCTAGATTTAAAAGATATTTATGATTTATTTTACATAGGAACACAAAAAACTATAAAGAATAATATGATGAATTCCAATGCAACCAATCATCCAGCTTAAGAAATAATGCTTCAATTTAAAAAGAAGTTGAAGATGATTTGCCTTAGAGTGGTGGGAACACAGTGCACTATATGTGTGCATATCATGTATCATAGAAATGTACTCTTCAAACCTATGTGATCCTATTAACTAATATTACCCCCATAAATTTAATTTAAAAAGAAAAATAAAAAGAAGTTAAAGTCCTCTGCACACCTCTCAGCTACCACATTTTCTTCCCTATCCCTAACTGCAAGGTAATAACTACCCCCATATTTATGTTTATTACTTTTAACCCTAATATTATATTAGATAGATTCACTAATCAAATATATCTTTTTATACTTTGAAATTAATATAAATGGCATCATATTTACATATTTTCCTGTATGTACCTTGATTTTCTTCACTCAACTTTTGAGATTCAACCATGTTAATACTTAGTGTTCTGGTGCATTTATTTTAGCTGCTGTGTGGTAGTTCATTGTAAAAATATATATAATATTTTTCTAAGTTTTTACCAGTACAGATATTTCTACATTAACTGTTTTTGTACTTTTAAAAAATATACTTTTTGAACCCAGGAGGACAATTGCTGCTGCACCATAAGATGTGTATCTTTTCCATATGAATAGATTTTGCCAAATTTTTTCTAATGAGGCATATTGATTTACATTCCTCCTAGCATTGAGTATCATTTGTTATAACCTTGTCAATACTGTTTTTAAATGTTTACTTAACAAAACTTATGGTTGTAAAGTGCTTTTTTAAAAAAAATATTTTATTTATTATTTTTAGAGAGAGGGGGAGGGAGGGAGACAGAGAGGGAGGGAAACATCAAAGTATGGTTGCCTTCCACTGCCTCCAGCTATGGCCCTGGCTGGGGACCTGGTTTGCAACCTGGTTATGTTGCCCTGGCTGGGAATCAAACCAGAGACCTTTGGGTTTGAGGGCTGGTGCCTATCCACTGAGCCACCAGCCAGGGCTAAAGTGCTTTCTAATGCTGATTGAATTTTCATTGTTAGTAAAGATTAGCATCTTTTTGTATGTTGTGGGTTTCTCTTTGAATTGTTGCTTCAACCCCTTTGTCCATTTTTTTTCTCTTGGATTGTTAATGTGTGAGGTAGTTTAATTGAGTTTTAAAAACCAAATAATGATATATTTTATTCTAATAAACTGGTTATGTGCATAGATGTAGTCTCAGTTTCCCAGGTCACACCTTTTGAAAATGATTTCAAAAAAACAAAAGTTAGAAATATATCTTTGATACTATGAACATATATATAAAAAGTTAATAGGTCTGGGTTCCAGTTATGTTTCCTTAAAATTATTACTTAATTCTCTTCATGTATGTGAATACACTCTAATTTTTTTAAATTTAATGTCTCAGAGCCATTAAAAATATTTTACCTAGTTTACTATTGAAAATTTCTGAAGGAAAATTGCATTTCAGTCTGATTTATGTATGTTATACACATCAAAAAGTCATTTGGATTTATCCCTGGTGTTTACAAATTTTGTCCATGCTATACTTACATAAATTAATATCTTGTTTAGCTATAGATGAATATAGATCTCTTTAAGCATGACACTTGCTTTCTATGTCAACCATTATTTCTAAAGAGTATTCCTTGTATCATAATTCTCCATTTTTGTCTAGATGAAAATTTCTTTCTTGTATACTCATGCTGGGCTAATAATTAAGAATGATAATCATATTACTGCTGCAAAAGAAAGATAAGATCCTTCTGATCTAGTAGAAGCTTGTCTAAAACCACTGTGGCAAATGACAAAGGCAAATGATGAAGAGAAGTGTGAATGACAGAGAGCTGCAAATCACAGTCAGTCTGAGTCTTTTTGAAAAAAAGGAAGAATTCCCTGAAGAATTTCTAAAATCAGTCAAGCTATCTGGCCAAGGAAAGAGAGATGAGTAGGATACCACTGTGCCTTATACTGATTATATCAGAGGAATAATTTTTAGTCAGGAAATTTCCATATACATTGACATGGCATAACAAAGGAGAAATATTTTGAAGGTACCAGAGGATCAATGTAGGACTGTATCTATAAGCATTAGCAGGACTACTTGACCATTGGGGCAGAATTTAGAGCTATGGATTGAACTATTACTCCAGAATCTGGGTGGAGGTATATATTTTCCAAACATCAGGACAGGGTCAAGAGAGCTGACTCAAGAGACCTTAAGAAGTTCTACCATCTGTGACTAATTTTATGAAACATTAAGCAGCCTTCTACCAAATCTTCTCACAAATGAAAAACCTTTGCAATTTGCACTTTTTAAAATCTCTGTAAGGCTACTTTTGTATGGTTTCCAAATTTTGTCTAATTCTCTTTGTTTTGTATTTAAGAGAAATAATGCAAACAATCTCTATATGCTCTTAGAATGGTTACATCTTTTAACTTGAATAAACATTTCTCTGTATTAATCTGTGATAAGTATAAGAATCTTCTGGATTTTCTGTCTGGCACCTGGTAACACCTGGTATAAGGGTGACAACCCAGATATAACACAGATCTGTGGGATAGGTGAGGGAGAATGGTGCCTGGAAAACACAGTTCCTTCTTAACATATATGCAAATTTTGCTTTCTTTTTTCTGCAATAGACCAGTTTGTTTTCACATTGCAGCATGTTTTAAATGACTTATAATCTAGTAAAATTTGTGCTTCAGTAAAATGCATGTGTTTATCAAATGTCTTCTTGTAAGCCCAAGCACACATGACAAACCCCCAGAATGCTACCTGCACCAGTTTGAGAGGCACAAGAATGAAGGACCTGGTTCTGTTATACAAGATCATTCACTTCGTAGATCCTTAATGTAACTGCCACTAGGTGAGGCTGGGGATACAACGTGAACAAACACAAGACTTGGACTAGTAGTAAACAGCTTGTACCTGTAAATATTTCTTCCATGATTACAGTTGAACACTGATGCATATAGGTCAATGAATGTATTAAATATTGGATGGCAAGAGGACTGCTTCAAGAGCTGGAGGAGATCTACAAGTAGAATGGAAGGAATAGAAACTTGGTAGCGTATTAATTAAGAAGCTGCCTGTGGGTATCAGTTATTAACAGGGTTGATAAAGCACAGCAACTCATTTTAGGATGTTAAGTTTATTCAGGCACTGGCCTGTCATCTTGGACAGTGTTATGGAGAAAATGGAAGAATAAAGACATTACCAGTTCCAAGCAAGTTCATAATCCTGCAGGAAAGTTTTCATCAGGTTTGAAGCCCTGAGAGTAACCCTCTGGGACTCAGCTTTGAAGTTAGTTCTCTGCACCTGTGGCTCCAACTTCAAAGTCATTCTTCCTTTTTCTGCAAGAGTAGCACACATTTTCAGCTGAGTAGTTTTACCACCCTGTTTTATGCTTGTAGAACTTTGGAGTCCAACAGCCTTCTTTCATGTTGTTTCATCTCTGCCTGTTTCAGTCCCAGTAGAGTGTTTCTCCTGATACAACATTCTAAAAAACTTTGTGGGTCTTCTGTGTATGTTACAGGTATTTACACCATTAGGCAAAAGGGTCTTTCATAGATCTTTCCTGGATAATCCTAATACAATTTTTGGCTTCTTTGAAATGGTTGCATGGATGGATGAGTCACCACCTAATCAATCTCTTCAGCTAAATGTTGTCTATATCTTAAGACTTCTCTCCAGAACATGTTTTTCTAAAAGTAAATCTCCTACTTTTGGTAGTATTAGCAATTTGGATAAACCAAGAATTTCTCAAATTATCAATTCTAGTTTCTCTTTGCTTAACAGTTCTTTTTTTTTTTTTTTAATTTATCTCTTTCTCATTTTACTATAAGCAACAAGAAGAATCTAGGCCACACCTTTAATATTTTGCTTAGATATCCAAGTTTATCGCTTATGAATTCTGCTTTCTATTATAACTAGGTAACAAGTATCACCTTTTATCCCATTTCCAATAGCATGTTCTTCATTTCCTTCTGAATCCTTGCCAGCATTGCCTTTAACATTCATAATTTACCTGTGTTCTGTTCATAGCAATATATATATGCTCTAATAGAAACTTTACAGTGCTCCTTACTTCCTTCTGAGCCGAGCCCTCCCCAGCAAGGACCTTTAATATCCACATTTTTGCCTATACTATGTTTGAGGTCATTTGGAATTTTTCTATTATGCACCTCATCATTTTTCAGCCTTTATCCATTATCAAATTCCAAAGCCACTTACAAAATTGTAGGTATTGTTTCAATAGCACTCTACTTTCTGGTACCAAAATTTGTATTAGTTTTCTTTCCTGGAGCTGCTGCAACAGATTACTAAAAGAAGGTGACTTAAAACTATAGGAATTTATTCTCTGTGGTGGAGGCTAGAAGCTCAAATTAAGGTATCAGAGGGAGTACATCCCCTATAGAGGCTCTAGAGGAGAATCCATTCTTTGTCCCTTCCAGCTTTCTGCATTCTTTTACTTGTGACCACATCACTTCAGTATCTGTCTCTGTCATCCCTCCCCATTTTTTCTGTGTATGTGTCTGTGTCTGTGTCTGATTTTTCTATGTTTCTCCTTTATAAGGACATTTGAGGTGGCTTTTAGGGCCCACCTGCCTATAATTCATGAGAAACTCCACCTCTCAATATCTTTAACTTCATCACATCTTTTGCTTTACAAGGTAATGCCTTATTTTTTTCTCATATAAAGCAGTATTCACAGGTTAGGGACTGGGAAGTGGATCTATATTGGTCAAAGGTTGGGGAGGCATATTTTCAGCCTACCATAACCTGCAAAATTATTACCTTTCAGGGGCAAAGGGTTTTTTGGTAATAAAATTGTGCCCCCAGAGATAAGATTAAATTCACCTGATCAGTTAACACTTGTTTAGAGGAGCAATTTTAATTTTAAGCCTAAAATACACGCTACGTGATTTCAATAGAATAGGAAAGATAGGAAAAGATGTTTATTATTTCATAATGAATCTCATGCCTGTTTATACAGAGGAATAAGGGTTTAGATGTTGAGGACCAATGTGAAAAAGTGAAGAGGCAGAGACAGAATTAGGGAGACTGTTGCTATGGTGATACAATTAGCGTTTCTTTTGACTTTCCTTAGACACCCTGCAGCCAACTTTTCTGCATACAGATCTTTAGCACAGTTTGAAATCCTCTTCAGTTTCTTTTGTTCACCAGAACTTATTCCCCTCCTCAGCAGAGAAGCTGGTATTGACATCATTCTGCTTAGCAAAGGTCTTTCTGCTGCTCATCTTCTTCCTCCCTGATGCATAGATACACATACTCATACACATGCACCTGCAAGCCTGGTCATAATCTGCTTGCCTTTAGTCTTGTATTCTTGTGGTCCAGTAATTTTCACTCTTGGGTGCACAGGACAATCCCATGCTGAGTTCTTTAGGGCTATAAATCAATGCTCACAATCAGAGCAGAGTGAATATGTGTGCGTATATGTATAATAGATTCTGAATTTAAGTGATTTGTGATTTATCTTTATTGTATTTTTTACACTACCTTTTAGCACTCTTACACCTTCTCTTTTCCCAGCAATCACCACACTGTTGTCCATGTCCATATGGAATTGTGGAAATGCTTAAGTAAGAAATGTCACATCAAAGCAATTGTTCATAATTCTTTAGCTTCCTTTGTGCTAAACTTAATGGATATTTTCTCTGGCCTTTCATGACTGGTCTGTGCCTGTACTGTTGAAAATGGCACCATGGTGTCCTCTGTAACAATAATCAGGCTCAATGAGATAACTCTGGAATATGCTTTACCTCTTCTGTAATATTTTCCTTAAGGATACCATAATGTGACTAATCTTATATAATTGAATTCAAGTTGAGCAGTGAAAAATGAATTTATTTTCTATCAAGTTGTTTATTTTGTTGAAGGATAATATATGTACCTAAAACATTTTAAAGAACATAAAAATGTATACCTTATAAATAACTACTCTCTCCCTTCAGACTCAGTTTCTTTTTTTTTTTCTTTTAAATATTGTATTATTATGCTATTACAGTTGTCCCCATTTTTCCCCTTTTGCCCCACTCTAAACTACCTCCATTTCCCACGGTCAATCTCCACACCATTGTCCATGTCCATGGGTCATTCATATATGTTCTTTACTAACCCCTTCACCTTCTTTCAACTAGTCCCTACTTCCCACCTCCCCTCTTACAACTGTCAGGCTATTTTATGTTTCTACGCCTATCTGATTCTATTTTGCTTGTTGTTTTACTTTTCTCATTAGATTCTACTTAATGACAACCAAATGCCTTTCACTTTTTTTCTGAAAAAGTTCTGTGCTTGTTAAAAGCATATATCCTTACATACACACACACACACACACACACACACACACACACACTTCAAATAAGAAAAACCAGAGCATATGTAAACTCTGTTTTGAATTTTGGGTTTTATTAAAAATATGCCTTAAAATTCTCCCCAAATCAGCACCTATAGAGAGAACTACTACTTCATTCTTGTAATGGCTGCCTCTTATTCTATTTTCTGAGTATACGGAGAGTAATTCAAGCAAATTTCTTACTGATGACATTCCCTCCATTAAAACTGTTTTGGTTACTCCAGTCTTGAAGCAATAAAACATTCTTACACATTGCTCCTTGCACCCATATGTAATAAGCAATCCAAGAAAGGGACCACTCACTTACCCAACTCTTGCAGGGGATCCATTCACACCATAGATTATGAGACTGGGCCCTCTGAAGTTGGGCAGCACATAACCTGCAAGGCTGTCCTCAGTGGCTCTAAGCAAGATCATTTCCTAAAGATGAAATGCTAGTTCTAAGGTTAGAGCACATAGATATTAATTTACAATGTTTTTAACAGTGAGTGTTTAAGATGGCCTGTTTACCCTATGGCTTCTATAATATACAACATTAAATCCTCTGTGAATAGTGGCTCCTGGAGTTGTGCAACATGTGAAATATCATTGCCCTGGTTTCTAAACACTCTATATAATCAGACTGATTTAGGTAGACAATTAAATGAAAAGTAGTATCTATTTATTTTCACTTTAATTTGCATCATGTAAAGTAAGGGTTTTGGGGCATGGTTTTTACATATTTATAATCTAGTTGTATGTGTGGCGTGTGTGTGTGAACTCTTGGTTCATGCTGTTTATTACTTTTCCTAATGGATTATAAGTCACAATTATTCTACATTAAAGACTTAATTATTAAAATAAAATATTTCAAGGGTGCTGGATACAGTTTTTCAGTTTTGTGTCATTATGTTGATTATGAAAATTTAATGCATTTTAAGTATCCCTCATTTAATGATGTTTTTCATTCTATAATTAAAAAATCACCCATGTTTGCTTTTTAATCCTTTTTAGCCTTTGAAGTAATTTAAGGAATGAGGTCAATACTCAATTCTGGCTTATTATTTTCTGGCATAAGTTACTGAATAACATATTTTCTTACTGACTGCAAGTGCACTTCTATCTTATGCTAAATTCCCAAGTATACAGGATGCACACAATCAATTGGCAATAACTTCACATCTCCTTATTTCACATGCTTCTTATTAATTTTGAAAAACTATGTTTCTAAGGTTATGATTTAACATCATTGTTTTAGATATAAAATGTCAAATTCTGAGAGCAACCTTCATGTTGAAGGAATATGATATTAGAGCAACTATAGTTTCTGGACTGTGTGCATGGAGAACTGCTAAGGAAATTGTGGACTTCAATAACATTCCTTTACATACAGTTGACAACACAAAGTAGGTGTATGATGTGAGCCTGATGTTGCCACACCAACAAGGAAAATGCATAAGGTATGCAAGGATTGCACAAATCCACATATTGTACACAGAATCCAGGAGATCATCAGTGAAGATCCAGGATGTTTGCCTTGACTTTTTGAGAGAAGTAGTTGTGTCATGGATGACGCAAGTCTCAAATGAACGTCATTTTATCTTCCAACAAGATGGTGCACCAGCACATAATCCCAAAAAGTTGCAAGAATTTCTCAGTGTCAATGTTTGTGAATTTTGGTTAATGGAAATCTGGCCACATAGTTCACCAGAGGCAAATCTTTTAGACTATTATATATGCTTTGTTTATGAGAGAGAAGTTAATAAACAACCTTGTTCCAATAAAGAGGCTGTTAAAGCTAAGATGGAAAACATTATGATGTCCATGGATGAAGAAAAGTTAAAGTGTGCTTAAGATCTTGAAATTGAATTGAGTCTATTATTGCAGCAAATGGACTTTTTTTAACAATTAAAAAAATAAGACCGTTTATGTATTAACATGTAAGAATAAATTTATTTCAAAATGTAACACTTCTGTGGTATGTTGTTTATTTTACTAAAATTTTGCCAATTGATCGCAGCACACCCTGTACCTGAGTTGGTAACACTTTTCTAACTGAATCGGAAGAAGAGCAGCATTGTACAAATTTGGATAGAGGAAGAATAGCAGAATCAGTTTGGGATGTTCTTTTAAGTTATATTTAGGACAAACAGGTGAGGAAGTTCACGAGGTACTTGAGATATCTGCGCGAAGTCCTGTTATGCCCTCAGGGAATTTAGTTGCCTTTGTTTAAACTTAGTGATGGTAGGTTGTTCCAAATATTTTTGTCTTCAGTTTCCCCATGGCTTGTCTCTTTTGGCAGGGACTTTTATTCTTGGCACTACCATAATTTAGGAAAATAAAATGATTCTAAGTCCAACTAAGCTGGCAAATAATTCATCCATGACATTTTGTATTTTGGTCTTATGCAATGAGAATATATATAGAAATGCACCTTTTATGAAGAGACAGTTCTGTTATCTTGATTATTAACAACCTATATTGTTGGTGGTGAAGTTGCTGAATTTTCTTCTTCCATGTAAATTACCTGTCCATAAGGTAACTCTTTGTGAAGAATTTATTGAAGCAGTTGTCTTTATTTATTTATTTATTTATTTATTTATTTATTTATTTTTAAAGATTCTACTTCTTTTTAGAGAGAGGGGTAGAGAGAGAGGCAGAGAGGGAGACAGACATCAGTGTATGGTTGCCTTTCATCTGCCTCCAGCTCAGATCTGGCTGGAGACCTGGCTTAAAACCTGGTTATGTGCTCTGGTTGGGGAATCAATCCAATGACCTTTGGGTTCACAGGCCAGTGCCTGACCCACTGTGCCACCAGCCAGGGCTAGTTGTCTTTTTAAAATAAAATCATGTTACTTATCAGAATTCATAGACTTGGTAAATTCGTTTTTATAAATTTAGCAATGAGACTAATTTTAGGAGAAAATATTAGGAACTTCATTTTAGCTAAGAATCCTACTGGGGAAAATACTCCTTGAATAATCCAAAAAAGTTATTGACTGCAGCATACTTCCACATTTTAACCTTGGACTGAGTGAGAATATTGGGTGATTGCAGTCCTCTGAATCCTTTTCATTCCAAGTGAACATTTACTAAAACTTTCTTCTGTATTTCCTCTGTCCATTATGAGGTATAATCCAATATCCAACCAATTCACTTCTAAATTCTAATTAGATTCCATTTATCCTTATCACATTTACATTTTGGAATGGCTATATATATACTATGTATATTCAGCAAATTTATATAAGGCATAGTGGTATGAAACAATCAAGACATATAGGATTGCTGGGTTATAATTCTCACTTGTACTCAATTTTTCCAGGCATCTAGATTTTATGACTGTCTTTTAGATTCAGCCAGGAGGGATCCAATGCATGAAAATGATGTGAACCTACCTAAGTGTGTAATAGGATGGGATGGTATAAATTATGGATAAAACTCTCATCAAATGTTCAGAAGACTGATTCCTTGGCAATATATTAGAAGGTTATGTATAATCTCAGAATGAAACATGTTTAGGTCATTTTTTAAGGCATTGACCAAATAAAATATTTTCAGCTGGTTTTAGGGGCTCAGACATAGAATTCTAATAATAAGGGCAAACTCTTAATTTCATAATTGGTAGACACAGCCTAGGACATAATTGGATTTATAGGTTTATAACTTACACTTTGTCTTCCTTCTTGGAGATAGTTTATGCAGGCTTATTCAATGCACACCTACTTACTGGCAATCTGGCCAAAGAGAGTCTATATGAAAATCTTTAAGAATAGTGTTAAAAATGCAGCCTAGAGTTGTAAGGCTAGGATGTAGAAGCTGCAGCCAACAGAGCAATTTGACCTGCATCCAATAGTATACTTTATTATTTTTCTTCCATGAGATTTTATCATCTCAGGAAATGAGATACATTTCTGAGCAAATGGTCTATGGGCCAAAGACAGGGAACCCCAAATTTCTGAATAATAGCAGTGTCAAAGAGTGGGACAGCTGAGACTCAAAACCCTCAAATTCTCAATGAGACCCACCACTGCTGCACCTTCATGAGGACAGTGAGAGAGTAGACATTGATCAATGCAATATACACTTTCATTACAGTTATTGGGTTTTAATCCTTGGTAAGGACTAGGACTCAGGAATTCCTTTAGACCCCCTGGATGAAGACCTAGGCTACAGCAGAACTATACCACCTTTTTTTTTTTTTTTTTAATGAACTGGAAATTTTCTCCTAAAGCCATGTTCTTGAGCTTTTTACCATTTCCATAGTGAGAAAAATCCCAGAAAAATCTAACCCTGGAGGAATTCCAAGGAAACAAGTCATTTTTACCCAATGTCTATGGAATTTCTAAAGAAGCCTCTCTATCTCTAAGTCTTCTGGTGGGCTTTTATTTTTATTTTAAAGTGAATGTCAACTGTAAAGTTGGTAGTGATTACCAGTTCCATTAGGGAATCTGCAGAAGGCCCCATACGCCAAGCTTTACTGTGGTTTGTGAGTCAGTCTGTCAGAATCCTTCACTTTCCCTCCAGTGGGCAGGGAGATGGGTGTTAATGGTGAAACTGCCCTGCCTGACTGCTGAGAGACCACTGTTGAGAATGCTACCTGCAGTAACACAAGCCTAGGGAGCCAGAGGACAAGTCGCAGCACAATCATGTGCAACTTTTTAATGACACTACTAAGACACAATGCAAATACCAACCTGAAAGGTCCAGAGGACAGATTCAGCTCTGGTTGAAGAAGCCAGACTCTGACTCTGCAGAGCCCAGATCAGAGTAGCAGCTTGTTGAGGAAGGAAAGAACCTGAGCATTTGTTGCTTTCAGTGTGTGGTAAGGTTGCACTTGTTTAAGGCCTCTGCGACAATGCACAGTAGGGCTGCTTTTTACCCAATTGGATGAAGATCAGGAGAAAAGGGTAGCTTTTTTAAAGCATGATAATAACTAAATTTATTTAATGCTTATTATGTGACAAACACTATTCTAAGCACTTAATATATGTATACGTTTTATTTCATTTTCACAGCAACCTCCTGAAACTGGTACTATCAATATCCCTAATTTACAAATACTACAGAGGTATAGAGTATCTGGTCGATTCAGCCTAATCATGAGTGAATACTCTTAACCATTGTGGTCATTCATTGCCAAGGTACGGAGAGCAGTGATCACAGAGAGAACTATTTTTACAAGTTGATTTTGGCAATTGGTTGTAGATAACTTTATTAGAAGACTCTGCATAGACTGAGAGGATAATATCCCTCCAAACTTTCACTGTAGGTTAGTGGCTGTTAAGTAGTTAGAATAAGTCTGCCCATCATCTATAAAATGCTCTTTCTGGTTAGCTAGGTTACTGAGCGGAACAAAGGGGACTGGCCGGACTGGACCACTAGGAGCATTGCCTTGTTAATCAAATCAAGTCCTTAAAGTCTGAATTGTTTCTACTGATTGAACTGTTCTTTTTTTTTTTTTTTTTCCACTGGAGAAGAATGTCTATGCCTCATTCACTCTTTCATTCACTCATTCAACAATGTGTATTGGGCCTCACTCTGTATTAGGCATGATCCATGATGCTGGGGATAAAAAAATAGAAAGACTCATGAAATTTAAATGGAGGTGAAAGAACTATGCCATCACACAATAGAGGAATGCCTTTAAAGATGTGTCCAAAAGCTCAAGTGAAATCACTTGGGAAGTGGCACAGCAATCTTTTTCTCAGAGAGGTAGCATTTGCACTGAGACTTGACGAATGAATGCATTTGCCTGGTATACAAGGAAAGGCTGTTCCAGGGAGGGCATGTGTTAAAGGCAAGGTGCCTGAACAGAGTTTGGTGCATTCAGAGAACTCTTAAGTAGTTCAATATCGCTGGCTTGCAAAGAGCAAGGCAGGAAATGATTTTTGTGACTTGACATTTAAGCAGTGGCCAGATCTTGAAGTTCTTTATATGCCAAATAATAGAGTTTACAGTTTACTCTGTAGACACTAGGGAAGCATTGTAAGGGGTTTAAGCCAAGGTTTCCTGGTCATATTTTTCATATTGGAACTATCCTTTTGGCAGCAAGTATAGAAGATGGATAAGAGGGAACTGATAGTAGAGGCAAGGGGCCAGTAGGAGTGTTAGGCTGCCCTACTTTAAGAAGTTTCTTGGCATTGGAAATAGCAATAGTCTTGAGCTTCCCCAACGGGGCTGGGTCAGACAACATGGAATTGCAGAGTTCAAGTTTGGGTAAGATCAGAAGAGAGGTATAAAGAAATGATGATGACTCAGTCTGAGCCAAGGATGCATAGTGCAACAGGTATAGTTTAGAATGTGGGCCAACTGTGTTGCGGTGTGGAAAGTTTTCAGCCATTACTATAGTATATGAGGTCTGTCCCCAAAGTATTGAGCCAATGTCAATTAAAATAGTTTGCATGGCCGATACTTTTGGAACAGACCTCGTATTTATTTATTTTTAAATATTGTGTTTATTATTTTCAGAGGGAGGGCAAGGGAGAAAGGCAGAGAGGGAGAGAGACATCAATGTATGGTTGCCTTTCACCTGCCTCCAGCTACAGAGCTGGCTGGAGACCTGGCTTGTAACCTGGTTATATGCTCTGGCTGGGAATCAAACCAGCAACCTTTGGGTTCACAGGCTGGTGCCTTATCCTTTGAGCCACCAATCAGGGCCAGACCTCATATTTAGATAAGAGTAATGTCAAATGCAAAATTTCATTCTGATAGCACTGTCATTTCTAGCATGATGCCTAAGACTACTTAAAGGCCAAACCAATTCATAATCCAGTTATAATTTTTTAAATTTCAGCAAGTCAGCCTCCTTAGATTATGTCCAAGTTGAATTTATAAATAAGATCTATAGTGCAAGGTGTATGCTTGTGTTATGTAGTATATTAGTCTGAACCATACTTACTTGTTTCAGAGAATTATTGATCAATTTTCTGTAGGTTTGTAATATTTATGCCATAGCTTCCCTGAGTTGGTAGTTAAGAAGTTTATGCCCCCTTCTCTTAGGGCACTTTCTTATACACACCCACAAACACTATACACATCTTAAAAGCACATTCATGCATGTAAAAGATGAAATGTTTTCTGTAGGGGTTGCTACACCCTCTGGAAGGCAAAACCTTGATGTGCTGACCTGATGTCAAAATTTAAAATTCATCTTCTCTAAAAATATTTCCCGAAATTCTTAAAACAAAAGACTTATTTTCTTTGCTGATTCCATTTCCTCTGCATTTATGTTATAATTTTTTCTTGTCATCTTAAAGTAGAACTTTTGCCAGAAAGTATTAAATAAGCTCTGTCAATAAATGCACTTGAAAGGTCCTGTGACCTTGGCTGGTTTTCTTAATTGAATTGTTCCATCAGAGTTCTAACCTGACACAACTGAATTTTAATTGGCCTACACCTTACTGGTACTATAGAGATGATATTATTAATTGGAAGATTTCTTCTAAGCAGTATGCATTGTCTTAATGTTTCTGCATTTGGGTTCTGTGTATCTGTGGCCACATGCATGGGCCACATAAGAACTTCTGTACTCTAGACAGCTGCCAGGTTCTATTTTCACATTATTGATTACATACTCAGGCACCTCCCCTAATAAAATGAGCCCATCTGCAATGAGGTGAGCAAAATGGAAAACACATAAGATGGCTGGATGCCAGGAAGGTTACGAGTACATTCCAGTAAGCTAATGCTTCACATATGGTATTGTGTTGACTGTCACAACTCATGAGTCTCAATTGGTATCACCTGGTACTGTTTTTCCTGCATGCTCTACCTCATTCATTGTCTTTGAAGCTAATCTGAACTTGTAGTAATATTGTAAAGTAATTACATTAGAAGACCAAAACATACATGTACACCAAAATAGAGTGAGAAGAATTATTATTTTATTATGTAACAAATAATGTTTTTTCTTGTATACTGACTAATAGAGAACTCTAAGTAGAGTTTTGGAGTTTCACTACTGTGGTAGGTTCAGATTCCAACTTACTTACTATATGAACTTGATTACGTTGTTTAACCTTTCTGTGCCTCAGTTTGCTTGTCCATTAATAAAAAGAGGTAAAATAGATCCTTTCTAGTAGTTTGCTATGAATACTAAGTAACAAAATACCTGTAAAGTGTTTGGCAAATAGTTTTGTTTGGTTTGGTTTGGTTTTAAGATTTTATTTCATTATTTTTTAGAAAAAGGGGAAAGGAGAGAGGCAGAGAGGGAGAGGGACATCAATGTATGGTTGCGTTTCACCTGCCTCCAGCCACAGACCTGACTGGAGACCTGGTTTGCAACCTGGTTATGTGCCCTGGCTGGGGAATCGAACCTGCAACCTTTGGGTTCGCAGGCTGGGGCCTTAACCACTCTGCTACCAGCCAGGGCCGTTTAAGTGTTTAATAGGCATTTTCTCTCTTCTTACTCAACTGTCAGTGTTTGGTTATCCTTTGGCCCCCAATGAACACTAAGCCATTTAGTTCACACAGGCTAATTAACTGGGTTATGATGCAGTCTGAAGGTGGAAGAGCTGTATTCCAAAAAGGATTACATGAAACCTGACTAAGATAGCATCTTCCCCACCCCAAACATGCCCAAAAATCTTACCCAAATCTTACTCACTTGCACTTTTAACATGCAGTGAATGCTAATGGAAAACCTATAAAATATAAGGAATATGCAAAGAAGAGCTACCAGAAATTGATGGTGACTATGATGGAGTATAGTAGAGAGGAAATTTGGGACCTCTCTTAAAGGCACCTTATAAATACTCCATTAACTGCTCTTTATCTTATAAAATCATCACAGAGTGCATTTTGCTATCCCTGCTTTCTTTTTATTTTCAATGTCTGTTTGCTTGAAATATTTTTTCCATCTTTTCACTCTCAGTCTGTGTAGATTTTTTGTTCTTAGGTGGGTCTCTTATAGACAGTATATATGTGCATCATGTTTTCTCATCCATTCAGCTACTCTAGGTCTTTTAATTGGAGCATTTAATCCACTTGTATTTAAGGTTATTATTAATAGGTACTTATTCATTGTCATTTTCCCTTTGTACCTGTGTTCCTCTCTCTCTCTCTCTTTTTCTTCATCTTTTTAAAATTGTCCGTTTAGCCTATCTTGTAATACTGGTTTGGTGCAGATGTGTATACTCTAAACTTTCTATCTGATAAATTATTTGCCTCCATTCCATCTAGTTCTTCTGGAGAATTCCCTTGCTCTTTCATTTGGGGCCTATTTCTTTGTCTTCCCATTTTGGCTGCCGTGTGTGTGTGTGTGTGTGTTTCTTTCTAGTAGGTAGATCTGCCAAGAGTTGGTGTAGACCATTGTGAGACGCTGCTTGTGACTGGCCCTGGGTGACCTGTTTGGAGCTATCAGTGATCCACAGTGGCTCCCACTGTGGAGCTGGTTCATGTGCAGAAAGGATCAGACTGCACCCCAAGGCTGGCTTTTACCTGCCGCTTGTAGGTGTGGGATCAGGCTGTTCATATCATTGCCTCACCTACCAGTTTCAATGTGGTTTCTTATTTATTTGTTTGTTTATTTATTCATTATTCTATTATAGTTGTCCCAATTTTTCCCCCTTTACCCTCCACCCATTCCAAACCCTGCTCCCACAGTCAATCCCCAGCATGTTGTCCATGTCCATAGGTCATTCATACATGTCTTTTGTCTAGTTCCTTCCCCTTCTTTCCACCATTATCCCTCTCCCTGCTCCATTCTGATTACTGTCAGTATGTTCCACATTTCCATGCCTGTGGTTCTATTTTGTTTGTTAGTTTATTTTGTTCATTAAATTTCTCTTATAGGTTGTAATGACCATCATTAATAAATCAACCAACAACAAGTGCTGGTGAGGATGTGGAGAAAAGGGAACCCTAGTGCACTGTTTGTGGGAATGCAGACTAGTGCAGCCCTATGAAAAACAGTATGGAATTTCCTTAAAAAGTTAAAAATGGAACTGCCTTTTAACCCAGTGATTTCACTGCTGGGAATATACCCTAAGCATCCCAAATCACCAATTCAAAAAGCTTATTCACTCCTATGTTCATAGCAGCATTATTTACAATAGCCAAATGCTGGAAACAGCCTAAGTGTCTATCAATAAATGAGTGAATTAAAAAACTGTAGGCTCTGGCTGGCGACACAGTGGATAAGGCACCAGCCTGCGAACCCAAAGGACCCTGGTTTGATTCCCCAGCCAGGGCACATAACCAGGGCAAGCCAGGCCTCCAGCTAGAGGCAGGTGAAATACAACCATACATTGTTGTTTCTCTCCCTCTCTGCTTCTCTCCCTTCCTCTTTCTCTGGAAATAATAAATAAAATCTTTATTTAAAAAAAAAAAACTGGAGTATATTTATACAATGGAATACTGCACAGCAAAAAGAAAGAAATAAGGAACCCGTACCTTCTGCACCAATATAGATGGAACTAGAAAATATTTTGCTAAGTGAAATAAGCTAGTCAGTGAAAAACAAATACAATATGATCTCACCTATAACTGGTTTCTTCCTTAATTCCATAGTTGTAGGACTTCCATTTGTCTTGATTTTTGGCAGTTCTAAATGACAGTTGTTCTATAATTCAGTTGTAATTCTGATGTGATTGTGCAAGAAGGCAAATTGTGTTTACCTATGTGGCCATCTTGACCAGAAGTGTCTGCAATTTTATTTTTTATAAATATCTTTTTAAAGTACTTTTAAATTAGAAAACTCCTTATCATCTCAGCATAAGAAGGTGTGAAGATTTCTTATGACAAGACTTTAAGTGTCATTGGTAAAAAGCTAGCCCTCCCATTTTTGTAAAAGGCCAGCAGGCACATCTGGGCCAAATATGGGAACAGGGAACATCTTTTCTGAACAGAGCAGGACACTGTGTATTTTAGTAGATATAGGATGCAAACTGGTGTGGTAACTAAAAATCTTGTGTAGAACCAGGCAACAGTAAGTTCACAGGGCCTTAAACATTTTAATCTCTCTGAAGTTCAATTTTCTTTTATATAAACAAGGATAATTATAGGCCTTGCCTTTTATTTCTATATAAAGTATGAGTCTGCTCCAGCTACCATAACAAAATACCCTACACTAAGTGGTTTGAAAGACAAAGATTTACTTTCTCACAGTTCCGGGGCTGAGAAGTCTACAGTCAAGGAGCCAGCAGATTTGCCTTCTTACTAGGGCTCTTGTCCAGACTTGTAGTTGTCTGCCATAGCACAGTGTGCTCACACAACCTCCTTTTTAGTGCGTCAATACACAGCAGGAAGTTTCTTCCTTTAAGGACACTAATCTTTTTGGATCAGGGCTCCAAATTTATGATCTTATCTGATATTAATTAATTCTGTAAAGTCCTTATTTCCAAATATATCACAGCAGAGGTTACGGCTTCAATATATAGTCCATAGCACAGTCCATACAATACTGACATCATATATGAAATCTAATCCTTACAACCATGCTGCGCATTAAGAACTAGTATCTTCATTTTAGAAATAGAAAACTGAGACCCAGAAGGCCGAGGTCATAAAGTTTTGTACAAGCATTCAGGAAGTGGTGATATAAGAATTTAAACTTGGTTTAGGCTGACAGTGATGCACATGCTCATTTTATTCCATTGTATGCTGTTTCTCAGAATAATTGTATTTTAATTATTAATAACCACCATTCTTACAGCGCTTTATAATTTCTAAAGTGCTTTCCCAACCTTTAATTGTTACTGTGGAGAATGTCTTGAGACTAGTTAAAGGAGAAGAAAAGGAGGGACCTAGGGTGAGACAGGGTAGGAGCTAACAGTGACAACCATTGCAAAAAGAAGGGCCCATGGAAAGAAAAGAGAGAAAGAAAAATTTAGATGACTTCTCAGGGCCAGAGGAACAGGCAAAAGATGCAGAAAAGTAGAATCAAAGGAGAGGCAAGATTTAGGAAAAACAGCAAAGGAAGAAATAAGAGTGAGGTTGGCATCACTGAGATTCAAGACTGCAGACAGGCACCAAAGTCAGCCAAATGCCTCAGGTAATGCAAAGGGACTGGGAATGAATGGTTCAGTGTGAATTACAATTGCTCTAGTCTAGACTTGGGAAGTACGTAGACCAATTGTTCTGCCTGAAAGAGAAGTTCCTTGGAAAAGTTTAAGAAGCTGAACCTGGTGGTACCTTGCCTGGATTCACATTCTGCCTGTGTTACTTTGAGGAAAATGAAGATACTCCCTGTCTCATAATGATGATGTACTAAATAATGTTAGGGTGGCCAGTGACACAGGCTGTGAAAGAATTCACAAAGAGAAGAAAATGAAGAAAGCAAAGTTTTTATTTACTTTCCAAGAGTGGAAAGGGGCTGAAGTGTGGAGACATACACCAGTATTAAGGGGTGATGGCTTTGACACATTGAATTATAATTAGATTATAAAAGGGCAGGGGGTATTGTGTGACTGCTAGGCTATGAGGAGTGTTGTAACCAGGTGATTTCAGTTGGTTTTGCATAAGCTGCGTTTTGTTCCAATGTTATCTTCTGCCTGTGGCTGTAGAGAGGGGCTTGGTCATGTGGTTTGTTCTTAATTTCCAGTAATTTCCAGCTCTGGGAACTTAAGTTCAGAAGAGTAAAATAGCAGGCACATTTTACAAGGTCATAGGCCTGCTTAGCAAATGGTGCCACATAGCTAATAGCACCAGCTGTATTCTTTTAAGTAATGTGTACCTAGTACTGTGCCTAGGACTTAGTAAAATGTTATCAATAGTGATGATGATAATATTATGATTTTGTCCCTAGAATTACATTATGGCTAATAAGATATATTATATGCATTGCAACTGTGACTTTGTCTCTTGTACCCCAGGCAGAGGGTGAAAGATGCAATATTTGTATAGAATACCATTGTGCTCTACTTTTTCTAGGAAATTATTTAAAAGGCTTAGCACAGACAATGCATGATATATATAGTGAAGCCAGGGTCCATCAAAACCTAAGGTGAATGGAGCAATCAGGCTCATCACGAAGATAGTCTGAATTAGGCATCATTGATCTGGGGATGGCCATATCAGAGGGCCTTGCTGAGGAAGTGTCTCCTACTAGTCTGTATCTGTTCTCCTACCCCACCCATCCACACATGCTCACTGAAAGTGTTCTTTTCTGGGCTGGGAGGCACTGAATGAATGTTTGTCATAATGAACCCCATTACTGCCCTCAGAAATATGAGTCCAAAAGTAAAAGGACAAGTGAGAGAGCAAGAGTAACAACAGGAAGAAGAAGAAGAGGATAAGAGGAGGAGAGTTAATCAAGCAGAGAACATCTCTCAGAAAGATTCTCACTGCCAGCATCCTTTGAGAAGGGGGTTGATTTTCATTTTATAGCTGGAAAAACTATGACATATACTCCTGGTTTGGCACCTGAATGGGGCAGGAAATGGACCATCCACTCAGGTCTATTAACTCAAAATTTCTTTCTCATTGTACTAAGGCCTGCTTTTCCACCCAGAAAGTATGAGAGTCTCCAAAATGCCAGCTGGATTGTGCATCTCTTTCAACCTGCAGCTATTGCACAGAGAAAAATGACTGTGTGATTGACCCATCATGGTTGTTTAGATGACCAATGGATTTACTTGGGAAAAAATAGTTATAGTCTCTTGTATATCTGGCAAGTAAAATTGTTGACCACAAAACTATATGATTAAACATGTTTGAAAGATAAACTGTAAAATAAAAAGGCCAACTTCATGGCTTATCTGCTTCTCTTTTCATATTTGTACATAAAATTTTCTACATTAAACCATAACATTTTTCTTAATTGTGCATTGGGGGAATCTGCAAATTCTGATACTTCATCCTGCATGTAATTGAGGTTAGCTTCTGCAGAATACTGGGACATCTCAATTATATAATCCCAGCTCAGTCCACACCATCTCTATTATTTATAGCTTCAATCTTATTCTATATTGCCCATTTCTAAAATAAGAAATATCATAGGTACCTGTCTTACATGAACCTTGATGATTTGTTGCTTTCATTAAAAGAATTTAAAATGTTGATGCAAGATAGCATGAATAATTTCAAACAACGTGTAATTCCTGAATAAAGCAAGCCATAAATCTTACTAGACTATCCTCTAGTAAGATGTTCACTTTTAATTCAAATGGTCAAGTCTAAATGTCTTTTATTTCCTGCAGGGATATATACGTTTGAAATCTGTCACAACCCTCTCAATGTCCGTGCATTAGCAATAGGGAAAAGAACAATGAAGAGAAAGAAAATATATGAAAATAGACAGATGATTTTGGGAACTTACTAGCCTTGGGGAAAAAGAACCTTGAAATAGCCGCTAGCACCCTTGAAAATACTGTGTATGTGCCTCATTATATCACCTAGATTTCCAGCCTGTCACATTCAATGAGGTCTTTGCAAGCTAACATCATGTCAGCATGGAATTTTATAATTCAGACAGCACCACCCCCCCTAATATTTTGTAATATTTCTGAAAAGCAATGGAGGGTGGCTTGCCAGATAGTCTTTCTAACTTTATTTAATGAGAGTATTTTCAGATTTTGGAATAGCTCTATGCTACTGATGTGCTGGAGCATCCAGTCATTCTCAGCACCATTTGTTTTTTGTTTGTTTTTTTTTTAAATAACTACGTCTCAGCATGGAAATTGCATTTGATTCAAGAAACTAGTGTTATATATATACAATACCTTCCAATTTACTACCCTAGTTGCAACTTCTTCATTCATTCTGATCTATTTTCTTGTTCCATTATCTTTCTGGTGAAATTGCCCATATAGAGCCACTTTTTTGAGAGCTAGAAGAGCCTACTTAGTGAAAGTCAGCATTGTCTAGGAGAGGAGCAGCAGCTGCCTTGGAGCATCTTGAAGTTCTTCCTGAAATGCTGGGAATTCTCTAACCCCAGAGGGCACAGTGCGTTCAGCTTTCTCTCAGCCAATGCTCATTAATGCAGGAGTGGCAGGAACTGGTTTCCCTTGAGCCCCTCCTAGACTCTGCCCCGGACAAGGGGACCCAGACCATTCAATAACATTGCCACTGAAGCCACCAGAAGCCTGGTAGGAAAACAAGGTTAGTAGAGGAATAAAGTGCTGTCATTTGGCTGCTGAAGGAATTACTAGGTGACTGCAAGAGCCCCTAAACTACGGGATCAGTGAGAGAGAAATCATGTAGAGAGCTATTCCCCTAAACAAGGAAAGGATGAATTGCCTTCCTTCCTTTTTCTAACTTCCTCTCCAAATTTCTGCCTCCTTGAGTGAAGGGAAGCCACCTGCCACATCACTCACTTCCCTTCTGGGACCATAGAAGTGGATTGTCTATTTTTTAATGGGCTTAGAGAAACTATTTTGTACAGAGAGCTCATTTTCTCACCTCTTATTTTGGCAGGTGTGATGTATGTTTGGCATTGGAATTCACAGAGATTTACATTCTGATGCAATGCTGACCGGGTCATGGCAAAATAATAACAGAAGGAAGAAGTCTCAACACAGCACTCTCTCCAGTCATGTTCTCTCACTGTGTGTGTCCTTGTTTTCTTGCCTACACAAATATTCAGATGCTCTCAGTGCTCTCAGTTCATTTATTTCCTTATTTAACCAAGAATAATTATTTTTGTTTCACCTTTTCCTCTCACTGTTGCTTCTCTCACACCATGAGGTTTCACTATTACATATCAAGGACTGTGCACTTGGTTTAGATATATTTCCTGGGAGTATTGTTCTTCCTGCTCATCTAAGAGCAGTTGCTCTTAGATGCTCAATTGCTCGCTCTCTCTCTCTCTCTCTCTCTCTCTCTCTCCCTCCCTCCCTCCCTCCCTTCCTCCCATTTAGTACAGACAATGCAATTGGCTTTCATTCATCATTGTTGACACATCAAAAAAATATGACTTTAATTTTTTGAAGAAAATATGAATCATGTAGTGTTCCTCACACAGACAGTACCCTCCTCTGTTAGCTAGCTGTACGACATAAAGTTCTGAGCTTCATTTTATACACAAGTCATGGTCAGATTACTGGGACTGTACAGTGCAAAGCACCATTGCACCAGGATATGAGCTCATCTTCTCTGAGAAGCTAAATGGGGTTGAGCCGGGTCAGTGTTTGGAGGAACACATTTCCGATGAAAGCCCCGAAAATCTGCAGAAGGGACAACAATTCCCCATTCTGAACAATGGCCTCCTTCTTTAACAAGAACATTTCAATTGAAAATTCAAAAAAAAAAAAAAAAATGATAGACTCATTATTGCCAAAGAAAAACCACTTAATTTTTTAAAGTTCCCATTTTATATGGTTATCAGATAACATGAAACATCAACTAAATTGCATTAAAAAGGTTCATTCATAGTTCATTTTTGTGTGAATGACACAATCTAAATAACTGGAAATAAGGTTTTATTTGCAGATTAATAATTTTTGCAACATGTGGTATGCTCTGAACAGTTTCAGCTTGTTTTCTGTCTGTGTAATATGCTACAGGGAGACTTGTTTGCCTAACAATGGCCCTGTCATTGCAAAATCTCACCTGTCTTTGTGATTCATCCAAGTACCTAGGTCCAACCCCTTGCAGTGAAATGCAGGAGATGTGTGAATCAACCTTAATTATTAAACTATTGCGATAGTGCCCAAGAACCAGAATATTTGATGAACCAAAGCACTCCATTCGATAACATATAAAAGACAGTTTATTGTCTGGTGATGGAGAGACAAAGGAACGAGATAGGAGGCAGCAGAAAATGAATAATCAAGAGCAACACGTAAGCCTGAATCCTGTAATTACATTCTGCCCACTAAAGGTTGCCATAAATATCACTTGGATTCAGCCCTCTCAATCTCTCATTACTCATCATTGTGTCCTCTTAAGGCTCATTATCCAACCTCCTGTGAGGGGGATGTATTCTACAGCCAAGGGAATTATTTCCCTGGAGTTATGCAGGTGGGTGGGTGAATTTACAGTTGCAAGCATCCAAAAATGTACCAGTGACAGCAAGATTCCTGCAGGTTCATTTCAGCTGCCAAACGAATGACTCTGCTGAATATTGATTCTGTGATGCTTTAGGTGTTGCTCTTGGAGGCAGTCACCAGTGATGAACACACACACAGGTCCCTCTTCATGCAGCCCACGCAGCAGCCTGCCCATTGCTCAGAGAAGGTTGGGCAATCACATTTTCCAGAAATCAACTCTGGGCAGAGAATTATTCTAGGTTGTGTGTGTGTCCTGGTAGTGGAGAATGGAGGGCCATTACACCAAAAACAGAGAATGTATTATTAGTCCTACAATACAATTGTAGCAAAAGGCCATATAGTGTTTTAATGCCTTCACTTACAGAACATCAAGAGAAAAAAAGTGAAAATTATGTTTTGTTTTTCTCAAATTAACATCAAATTAAGCTACCTCCTTATTTGTTACAGATTTGATAATATGTGTTCAGTTGTCTCTAAATCTAGAGAGAGATTCTTATATTAACTAGTTTAAGAATTGGTGACCATAGATAAAAGTGGCAAGTGATATTTGTCACTAGATTTTAAGGATAACTCTAGTTTGTGTCATCAGGCATTTCTACAGTCAATAATACATACCATCATATATAAATGAAGTCATTATTTTCATGAATTAGGAAGAAGTTCTATTAAGACTTTCAGGTAATATTAACCTGAGCTTTTTGGTTAGGACCCAGATAGAATTTGCTAAAATGGTATCCATAAAGAGAAAGTGTTGTTAGTGAGAGAGAATTAGTTCTGTACTTACAATAATTTAAGAATTAAAAAGAACTGGAATGACCAGATTCAATGTTCTCATGATTATAACTCTTTTAAAAAATATTAAGCCAACTGCTCTTAGAACAGTCAACACTTTACCCATGTTTGTCTTTGTTTTGAAGTGTTTAATGATAGGTGGGAGGTTGGGGGGATTTTGACATGAAACTTCAAAGTCAAAAGATTTATAAAAGAGACAAATGAAATGAAAACTTCTGTACTACAAAAATAGTCCACAAGAGAATATGAAAAGAAAATATCAAACATGTATGTGCATGAAATATCATAACCAAAGAGCTAATATCTTTTGTAAATTTTTCCTAGAAAATAATAAAAAAAGATTAAAATAGACAATAAAAACAAAATAGAATACAATGGTAAGTTTAGAAAAGCACACACAAGTAGATTATTAACACATAGGTAAATGCTGCCCCATTTTTGTGGCCAAAGGATAACTCAACAATGAGGTATCTTATTTTATCAGATTGGTAAAAGCTTATAGGTTTTGAAGTTATAGTAAAACCATCAGGAATCTAAATCAAAACAAACAATTTGGAGAACAATTTTGAGTAGTTAGAAATTTATATAATATATAAACCCTTTGACTTAGCAATTCTGTTCCTAGTAATTAATTGCATAGAAACTTTCCTAAAAGCTTAAATGTGCACAAAAATACATAAAGATGTTCCCTATAGCATTATTTGCAATGATAAAAAATTAGAAATAGTCTAAATGCCTATCAATAAAAAATTACTGAATTGTGGTTTATTCATTCAGTAAGATCAATAAACCATTAGAAGAATGAAGATCTGTAGATCTTGACAAGAAAACATGTTTATAACATGTTGCTTAGTATAAAACACAAGTGACAACAGTCCATATGATTTCATATTTTAGATAATACATGTGTGCCTGTGTATATGTATGCAAGCAATGGAATTTTTTTGTCTTTTTATGCACATTTGTGTATCTAAACTATATAGAAAACATTTTTAATTAAAATAAAAATAAAATGTTCAAACAAAAATCCTCAGATAAAATAATGACAAAAGGGATGTCATATAGTTATCTTTTTGCCTTTTTAAGGTATTTTTCCAAGTCAGGCAGGAGGCAGACCCTAGTAGATTTGCAGCAGATCAATACCTGTACTAGGCTGTCCCGTGCTCCATTGGTAGTTTCTCACCTTTCCCCTGGATTACTTCACTGACCTTTAATGTGGGCTCCTTCCTCCAACTATTGACCTACTATAAGAACTATTCTCGGCACAGAAGTATGAGTAGTCATTACAACATTTAAATATTCCTATCACTATCACCCCCTTTAATGGCTTCCTATTGCACTCAAGATGAAACCCAATCCCTCACCTAGCCTGTAAGGAATTATATCATCTTACCCTACCTCCTGCCCCCCTCTAATGGCACACCACCTCTGCCTCATTATACTTCAGCCAGTCTGAACCCTTTCATTTGTTCAAAGGCACCAAGTTCTTTCCTTCTACAAGATATTTTTGCATGCTTTCCATTTCTTCAGGAATGATTTTTCTGTGCCTCCAAACCCACCCCACTCTTTCTCTTTTCTTGGCTAAGGCACAGTCAGAATCCAGACTCACCTTAAATAAGTTTTTCTCAGAGAGGGTTTTCCTAATTAACTTATCAAGTAAATGATTAGTTTCTCATATCATTAAAAGGTACATATTGTGTTCTTTTTCTTCAGTTTACTTGTCACAATTTGTAATTATATTTTATATGGTTCTTTGTTTAGTGTTTGCCTCTTTACCAGAACAAGATTTATGCAAGCAAAAACCACATCCTTAAACCAAACAAACAGCTTATAAAATCACTTTCTAGCAGGATGCCTGGCAGCATAACAAATTTTTTTGAATGAATGAACAAATGAAGGAATAGTCCTAACCTCCTCCTATTGATTGTTATTTTTAAAAGAGCTTCTTTAGTTTACTTCTGTGAGCATATCAAAATATTCTGAAGAAAACTAGAACATAGAACCAATCAACCATAACACAAAAGTATTTTTGTTAGTGAACATAAATATTATTCTGGGTGACTAGAAACTTCCTTGGATTCCACTTATAAAAATAGATCATGCTCCTTTCATTTGATTTTAAACTATAGGAGAGTGGGTGTTGCAACCCTGCTAAGCATTTGTGCTGTTAGAATTCCAATTACCAAGGGAACCTAGCAACACCCTTGGTCAAATTGTTTTGTGTCAATTCACATTTTATTTCTGGTAATTTAACCTGATCTGTAAGAACCTATGTCATCTTGTTCTTCCCAGGTTTTCAGCCTCCTCTAATGACACTCCAGCTTCCTATTTTTTTTAAAAAGAACCACAGGTGATGTGTTCTACATCCTCCAAGTTTAGAAGTTCCCCTTTGAAGGAGATAAGTTGGAGAAATGTAAGAAAACTTCCTACCAAATATATTACAACTCTTGGAGGAGAAAGACAAACAGAAATCTAATTCCTTATTGATGAGTCAAGTGTTGCTTGCTTTGCTTAGATGAGTTTTGGAAAGGGTTTTTATTAATGTGCAAGCTTTCTTTCCAAACTTCCATGTTTTCTTTGCTATGCACTTATTTGCCATTTCCACTAGAAACATCTACATCTATATTTAATATCAGCTCTGACAGTATTTTACTCTAGATACTGATGAAGTTTCTTTCAGTTGTATGCAATTGAATATATTTTTTAAAGAAGAAAATACAAAAGAAATATGTTGGATAGATTTTAAGACATCAAAGAAAACTTGAATGATGAAGCATTAGAAAAGATGATGACAAGGTTGCTCCAAATTTATGGGCTTTTTCTCTAAACTTCCAGAAGGAGCATGTGTCTGTTCCTTCCTCATTGTCTGCTCAGTAAAAGTTTCAAGGCAAGGTTGTGATTGGACCATTTTAAGTTTGGTGTCCACTTCAGTGTCCAATCAGGTATTACCAGCCAAATCCTCTTCTGTGAATGACGAGGTGCTTGGAAGATGGCTTAATGGGTGCTCATCAAACACACACCCTCTGAATTGTTGTTGAAAACACTTTATTTGTCAACTGGTAATTTTTTTTTTTTTTTAAATCTATCAGTATAGGCAACTCAATGAAAAATTTTGAAAAAAATGTTATTCTAATAGCAAGGTTCTAGAATGACATTCTTTAACTGTCTAAATACAGAGAAAAACAGAAAATTGAGGCCCACAAGGAACCCTTGTATTTGGACATAGACTGTTGACCTTTAAGCAATATGTCTTCTTGTTTCTGTACTCTCCTGTTGGAGAAAAGAAAGGACACTTTCCCATGCACATCATACCTTCTTAGCTTTGCCTGCCTTTTCCCCTCTAATTCATACAAATTCTCATCATCAATTATTTTTGCCTTTGGCTTGTTTTACTTCCCTCATTACCTTTGTAACTTCGTACTATAACCTCTACCTTACTGGCCTGACATTATTCGCAAAGACTGACATTGGTCACCAGGACTTCTTGCCTTGAGTTATTCACCTCCTTGTTTTCACCTTACATGTGTTGCATGAAGAATTTTTCTAAAACACCACTTTTGTCAAGAAAACTTTGTCCTCAAAACATTTAATCCCCTTTGTTTTCCTACCTAATCAATTCTAATCTCTGCCAATCTGTTCAAATCCTTCAATAATTTGGCCATTCTTAACCGCACTTTGGTTTCTGGTCTTCCTTAGTCTGAGTGCTCTTGGATCTCTCATTTTGGTCTCCTCATTGTCCTCCTCCAACTATATCCACCCACTTACTTACACTCCTGGCTCACTTTTGGTATTTTATTGCCATACAATTCTGTACTTCATCCTCATGTTCACCTATTGAAATTCAGATTATTTTTCTAAACCCATCTCAAATCTTCACCTCTTATGAGGTCTACCATATGCCTACCACCCATCATATATTTAAATTTTTTCTTAATTTGTTATTTAGTATAACCTATGAAAGACTATCTTGTATTTCAATGTCTGCATGCAGTTTGCAAATTTAACATATCAAAATATAGAAATGATATATGTTATTTTATTCACTCACTATTTTCAACAAAAGTTTATCATATACCCTCTATATCCCTGATGACACAGATACAATTAACTGACAGGGAAAATACACCTGAGCTTCTGGGGTTTAATCCAGATGGGAGAAGATAGCTGGTACCCTGAGCAAGGATGGAAGTAATACCAGATGAACTAAGAGATAGTCAAGGCAGACTGCATAAGAATTTCAAAACTAAGGAGCTAAGGAAAATAGCCTGAGTCCTCCTTCCCCTCCATCTCTTTCCTCTTTGCCAATTCCTTCACTAGGCTAAACAGTATGAATTTTATCTTAAGTGCAATGGAGGATCACTGATTTCCATGTTAAATGATTATAGGAGGAGAAATGGAGAAACAAAAAAGAAATGTAAGGGTGAGATGATGGTGTCTTTGGGATGGGTGATAATAATGGAGCTGGAGGGATTGTTTTGTGGGTTTGTGCATGACCTCTTCTACCATATGAAAAACAACCACAGACAGATATCATATTTTAACACAGGAGGCATTGTACTGGTAAAATGTCGATAGCAGGTGTTCTATATAAATATCTTAGCAAAGTATTTGGATTTAATTGTATCTTTTCTTATTTAAAAAAGAATGACTCATGAAATAGAAGACTGGTGCTATATAATCACTGAACTGACTACACCATACGTTAAATATTTCCCATCCTTATGATGGATAGCTGTCTATTTATTTGTTAGATTTTGCAGACACAGTGATAGTCAAGAGAAACCCAAACTACTAAATTGCAATTTCCCTAAATTTTTCAAATTTTAGACATGTCCTCAATGTTTCACAACAATTTAAGGATTTTTAATAAGAAAATCTCAAGACAATGTATGATAGCCAAATAATTTTGCCTTCCCATGAGTATGCTTCTCTTTAGCCCAATCTGTTTGTATATATATCTGAATACCATGGTAATGTTTCAAATAATTATATAGTTTCTAATGTATACTTGTTGAGTAGGATGTGCGGATGATTAAAAATCTATATATGGAAATAAAACTGCAGTTTGCGAAAGCTGTTAAGTCTCAATATGGTGCTTGGGTGTGTAATTTATGTTTCTTTCTATAATTGCATCCTTGCTATTTGAAAGCTTACTATTTGAAAAATATTTAAATTCACACAAGATAAAGACATTTAAAAAAGTTAACCCCAAGCACTAGGTGATCTTTTCCTTAGATCAATATATAGCTGATAAAAAACCTGGGATAGCAAGAACTCTTTTGAAAAAGTTATAGTCAGGGTGAGAAAATGAAATTATATATATAGAAAGTACTTTGAGAATTACATGGAATAGTCCGCTAAACATCAAAATTTATCAACCTAAACATTTTCTACTTTCTCATGTTAAATGATAAAAGTAATTTTCAATGAGAGGAGCCTCCCTCAACAATGTCTATAATAGCCAAATGCTGAAAACAGCCTAAGTGCCCATCAGTGGATGATTGGATCAAAAAACTTCGGTACATTTACACAATGGAATACTACACAGCAGCAAGAAAGAAGGAACTCCTACCCTTTGCAACAACATGGATGGAACTGGAGAGTATTATGCTTAGTGAAATAAGCCAGTCAGTGAAGGACAAATACCATATGATCTCACCCATTACAGGACAATAATGAACAAAACTAACAAACAAGCAAAACAGAACCAGATACATGAATACAATGATTAGACCTTTAGTGGGTAGAGGGGAGGGGGAAAGGGAGAGGAGTAGGCAAAGAAGGGGAACAATTTGGTCAAGGAACTATGGACATGTACATAGAAGAACCATGGACATGGACAACAAGTGGGGTTGACTTTGGAGGGGAGTGGGTGGGTGGGGAAGGGGACAGGGGGAGGAAAAAGGAGATGGCTATAATACAACAATAAAATAAAATAAAATAAATTAATTAAAAAATAAAATAAAATAAATTATAACCAAGATTACTTATTCATTAGTAAATTGTAAAAAACATTTTAGATTATGATATAGCTTCTGTATATTTAATGAGTAAAGTTATTTTTAATATTAAGCTTTAATTATTAAATCAGTACATGCTCAAAAAATAAAAGCAATGTCTACAAATACTATTTGAAAAAAGTGCACTTTTAACAAGTGGTTTACCCACAAAATATTTCCCAAGCTTGCATTATCATCTTACTGGAATTAGAGTTTCTCCAAACTTTAAAGGTGTACAAGAGCTGGAGACCATGTATTTCAATTCCTTCATTTGCCAAGAGTTGGGGAGAGCAGATTGACTTCCTATGAGAGAGAAAGTGAAGAATAGGCCATTGAAAAGGGATCAATGTACTCTATCTTCATAGTAAAAATAAGTACTATTGACTGACTAAACCTAAACCCTTTGCAACGATGCTAAGATTCAACTTCAGGTCTCCTGAAGCTGAGGCTTAGTACTCCTCACTCACAACTTGCTGATTTGCTTACCTTCATTAACTCAACTGTAAAACATCAAATAAAAATGTTTCTGTGGGCCTTGGCTGGTGGCACAGTGGATAAGACACCAGCCTGTGAACCCAAAGGTTGCTGGTTCAATTCCCAGCCAGGTCACACAACCAGGTTGCAAGCCAGGTCTCCAGCCAGGTCTGTAGCTGGAGGCAGGTGAAAGGCAACCACACATTAATGCTTCTCTCCCTCTCTGCCTCCATCCCTTTCCCTCTCTCTAAAAATAATAAATAAAATATTTAAAAACAATGTTTCTGTGGGTTTACTATGTTCTGGAAACTATTACAACACTATATTCAATTGTTTACTCATTGCCACAACCCTATGAGGTAGATACCATTATTATTTCCATTTTATAGGTGAGGAAACTGAGGCACAAAGCTGTTTGGGCATCCATCAAAAGCTACTGTGAAGTAGAGATATGAGTTCACACAAGACGGAGACTCAATACTTGCCCAATACTTTATTGATGGCTATCCAAAGTAGTTAAATTATAAGAAATCAAATTATGTCCTTAAGAGTAAAGATGTAAAATTCTGATAATGACTACTTTTTTGTTTTAGAATGACGATAAATTGTCTTTCAGCATTAGGAGTTCAAATATGTCATCCAAGAGGAAGATACTTTGCTAACATGGGGAACATATTTCCTAACTTAGATATTCATGTGAATTACAGCATCTGTTCCAGTCTTGTCTCTGTCCTTAGTTATCAACAGAGTACTTGGAATATAGTAAGAACTCAAAAATATCTATTAAATAAATGAAGGGCTTTAATGTGGACTGAATTATTAAATTATAACTCAATAATTAACTTTCTGCCTAAAAATGCTTAAATATTTTTATTACGGCAAATCTGGTGACCTGGAATGACTCATGAAATCTATTACCTAATATTTCTCCAAATATTACCTAATACCTAAAATACACTTTACAGAACAAGCTTAGGCATTATGAATTATTGTTAAATAAGTTTAAAAATAATCTTATTATCTTTGTACAAGTGTTATGAGTTGAATTGTACTTTTTTAAAAATCTAAAACATCAGAAATACTTATGAGCAAAGTAAATTTTTAAAATAAAATTTGTACTATTTGGTTATTTTTATTAATAAATCACTTTCTTACATTTGAAATCAAGCAAAATTAATAGTAGCAGATCTAATCCACAAAGTGAAATATTTTTGACAAGGAAACTATAAACAAATAATGTTGCTTATTTATTTATTTGTTTTAGTGTTTATTGAAATCGATGTCATAATACAGTTGAAATAAATATCTTTACCAAGGTTTCTTCTTTGTTCTCCCCAGGACATATAAAACGTAGCTACTGACTGAAAAAAGAGCCTTCACCGGAAATTAATTCAGAACCCTTGTCAATGCTCTGGGCTGAAAGCCCTGTTAGCCTTCACTTGCTCCTTTTAGTCAGTTTCTTTCTCCCATTCTTGGAAAATACATTTCTGGGTTCAAAGAAGCACATGCTGTGGGCTTTCTTTTTTCTTTTTTCTTTTTTTCTTTTTTAAGTAAATTTCCCAACCATTTTTCTTCTTTCTCCACGATATAGGAAAGGTTTCCTGTGTTTCAGACAATGACACAAATGTCATCTTAATCTGCCTGGTGGTCCTCACAAGGGAACCTTGGTGCTGTTGACAAGCCCATGCTCCACAGACAACACCATTTGCTCTTCCACAAACTCCTGCCCCGAGTATCCCTGTGTTGTAACCCTACAGAAATAGAAAAGTGTGAACACCCTTCCTCTGAGCAGCAATGGAGCACCCACCCTGCACAGCATCTGAGAGCTCAGACAAGATGTCTGCGGGTCAGTTCATCACAGAGGCTGTGTGCACTCCATTAGCTATGCTGTAAGGAATTCTGCTTGCTCTTTGTGTTCTGTGAAGCAGAACAATAGGTCACTCTCCTCTGGAATAGCTGCTGATTCCTTCAAAGTTCAGTCAAAGCCCACATTTTTCCCCTCTGAATAATGTATGAGCTTGGTTCACCCATGTGCTGCTAATCTAGTATGGAGAGAACTTTCAACAGCTTTCAGCTTTCTTGCCTGACGTCACTGAAAAGACTCACTGATTCAAACAGGAAGACGTTGTGATCCAACTTTGTTTGGCAGAGGGCTGTGATGAAAAGGTAAGAGCGAGAGAAACCTGGATGTATATGCATGGGCACGCAGCAGTCAACAATGCCCCAATTTAATACTGCTCATCCCACCGGCTCTTTCTAGATGGAAAAGTAAGCCCTGTTGCCCAGGCTCAGCAGCGCACAGATGGTCTGTTGGGGAAGTGCCTCCTTCACTTTCATTACAGAAATTGAAGACCAGTCAGTGATCATCTCTCAAGTGGTCCCCATGAAGGGCCATGCTCTGTTATTCACTGATTAGTTTCCTAGTGCTGCCATAACAAATGACCCATCTAGGTCAAAACAACAGAAATTTATCCATTCTCGGTTCTGGAAGCTAAAAGTCCCAAATCAAGGTGTTCACAAAGCTATGCTCCCTCTGAAGGCTCTAGGGAAAACTCCTTTCTTTTTTTCTTTCAGTTTCTGGTGACTCCCAGTGTTCTCTGCTTGTGGTAGCATAACCCTATCTTCTGCCTCTATCTTCACATTGCTACCTTCCCTGTGTATTTTCACGTACCTTCTTGTAAGGATACCAGTCGCTAGATTTGGGGCTGATCTGAAACTAGTATGACATTGTCTTAATGCATTACACTTCTTTCTTTTCTTTTTTTAAAGATTTTATTTTATTATTTTTAGAAAGAGGGGACGGGAGAGAGGCAGAGAGGGAGAGAGACATCAATGTATGGTTGCTTTTCACCTGCCTCCAGCCACAGATCTGACTAGAGACCTGTTTTGCAACCTTGTTATATGCCCTGGCTGGAGAATCAAACCTGCGACCTTTGGGTTTGCAGGCGGGCGCCTTATCCTCTGTGCTACCAACCAGGACCCTTATTTCTAAAACAAGATCACATTCTGGTACCAGGAGAACATACATTTTGGCAGGACATTATTCAATCCAGTATTACCTGCATGAGTAAAAAAATGACCTATAATTAATATAACGCTGCTCTACTCTCTATAAATGTTTGAGAAACAGGCTAGCTCCTAACCATTCGTGTGAAGGAGCTTCAGAAGCTTCTTAAGATTATATTCCACTTCCTCAGGCCAACGGAAACCCATTTACACCTATACACTGGCTGGTTTTCTAGATGAAAGTGTTTTCCCCCAGATATGTTATCAAGCCCACACCCTTGAAGGCTCTCCTCTGTACTACCTTTTCCCCGAAGCTATTTTTCCCAGAGATTATTCTTTATCCTACTTTTAATCCCATAACCCAAAGAGGAGTTTCATGGATTTGGAACTTCTTGAGGTTCCCAAAGGTTCACTGTCCCAGGAGGGGCACAGAGCAGCCAGTGAAGAATCTTAAAATTTCCAAGTGTGAAGGAACTTCAGGGACTGGTCGATCAAATCTTTCTGCAAAAATGGTACCTTAAATTTATTAGTTCGTATCTTGATCAGGAATGATCAAGAATAAAACCTAAGATATTTGCCTGGGGGAGGGCAGGCTGTCTCTGCAAAAATCAAAACTCTATTAGAAGGACAGTAGGAGAGCTTTGCTCCAACATTCAAACCTCTGGCCACTCTTTCAGAGAATGCTGTTCCTGCCGTTCCGCAACCACTCTGCAGGACATGAGAGCGCCAGTGGGTTCTTCAGAACCAGAGTACAGACAGACAACGTCCTGCATATCCCCAAAGCTGACAATAACCACCTTCCATCATCTCAGTTCTCATGCACCCCAAAATCAGTGTGGGTGTTGTGTTTATCCTCTAGGTCATCGTTTGCCAGTGTCTGCCCTACTTGAACTTATTAAGCCTTCTAAGAGTGGAAGAACGTGAGAGGGTGGAGCGTGAGGACATTGTCTGTGCTCCAGATCCAAAGGGCACACTGGCCTCTCCTGCCCTGCAAAGTGCTCAAGGAAAAGCGGAGCAGCATTCTCTGGAAGCGTGGTCATTTGAACGTTAGAGCAAAACTCTTCTAACTTAATCACCTCTTTCTAGTTCCTTTCTAGACATTTTCATCAATGTGTGGACTTCCTTATCAGTTAGAATACTTTCAATTGTGGCCAATCAATGACCCAATTAAAAGTATTCTATAAAACAGGGGTTTATTAGCTCTTTTAATAAGAATTCTTGAGAGGTTGGTTAGTTTAACAGCTTAATGTTCAGGACCCAGGTGTTCTTGGTCTTTCTTCTCTAACCTGGCCAATGTTCATTTCGGTCTCAAGATGGCTGAGGCCAATTTGGGTGGTACGTGCAGCCTGAAGTTAAGGACTGGCTTCATGGGTTTGCAGTCAATACGCTTGCACCGGGCCCCACACTCAGAGGAGAGCTCTGCTTGTGGGCTAATGCTCTGTGTTGGCCATTCTAAAATGCTTAATAATTTACTTTGAATTTGTGTTTTGTAAGTGACGTCATATCAGACAAAAAAGCACATAACAAGGGCTTAGAGCCTTAGCTCATTCATAGTCCTGCCTCACACATGGGTAGGGAACTTACAGACCACTGCCCTTGCCCAACAACTACTGCCACCCTTTGCTTCCAATGGGGGTTTGGGCATAAGTGTGGGGAGGGCCAGGGGAACGTGTCCTCTGCATGCTAAGTTGCAGTGCAAGGGTCCAGGTGTCTATGAGGTTGCCTTCACCTAAATAGCAAATTAAAAAAATAATTACTGTGACAGATGGAGAGATAGTTAAAGCAAGAAACAAGGATCTTCACATTCTAAGTGTTCATTGGGTTCTACAAATAATATAGCTGGCCCTAATGCACAGTTCCAGCAACAGAAATAGACTTTACTATGCATCTCTTATTTCTAGCAAAGAAAGTTTTTTGCAGACATTCCCAGCAGATTCTAGTTCTACATAGTCCAGGGTTAGAGCATACGTATGACTGGCTAGCAATTGAGACTAAGTCTGATTAGCATAGACCAATAAAGATTCACCTTTGGGCTAGCGATTATCTCCAATCACTTCATGGAAGCTCCAACTATCAGAACAAAGGAAGACATGAGAGTGAGGTGAAATAGAGAAAAGGTTCTAGGTTCAAAAAAACTAGTAGTGTCTCTGTCATAATATCTTCTCCCTGATTCATTTCCTTTTTCCTCTCATCATATTAGCTAGAAAGGCCAAAAGGATATTCAGACATTACCTAATTCAATGCTTTTCCAGTTCTTTTAGCTGCAGAATTTTTCTGCAAGGGGAATCACACCACAATCCCCAATATCAGAAGGCACCAAAAAGAAATACAAAGGAACTGCTCTTCTAGAAGCAGTTGAGTGTTGCTTGTGCCCTAACAAATTAGAAAACCAACTAAATGAAAGCCTATCAAAAAAATAAATGAAAGTCTATCAAACCAGTTCACTGGTGTTTATTTAGGTATTGTGCTCTGAAAAATCTCTCTATGACACTTAACATTCATTTTTTAAGGTGTCAAAAATATCTTCACAACTGATATTTGTTAAGACTAGTGCACTGCTGCTTATTTCATTTTCTATCTGAAATACATTATTTTTTAAGATGTATAAAATAAACTAACCCATCAGGAAGTGATATTATAACAATGGTTTTTTTGTTGTTGTTTGTTTATTTTTAGTTTAACAATTGTCTTCTCTAGGACTTAGCATCTCACCAAGCCTTCTGACATTTGGCTCCTATATTTTATTTCTGAAGCACCAGAATTACATTAAACTCCCCAAGTGTCTGGAAGTGGATACTTTGATTGACCTGCAGAATGTTACTGGGCAAAAAAGCTGAGTTGGAAATTGGTTTTGTTTTCTTTCCAGATCAGACTCTCAGCTGCTGGGCAGGGACATCTTACATCTTTCCTTAATCATTGTGTGAGATTTTATGCCAAATGTTCAGTGCCCATGCTCAGGTAACTCCCACAGAGGCCCAAATGCAACCAGCTGAGAGAAAATCCAAGCCTGATCATACATGTGGACTTTAGAGAAAACATTTAGCAACTTCAAAAGGCCACAGCAGGGTGAGTCCTAACTCCTCCGCATTCCATCCACCACTTAAACATGGGGGGAAAAAAGTCTTATGCACTCTAAGCCTCACCCAAAAAATACAAACTGTAATCCACAAAACGATCAGGATATACCATAGATTTTTTTTCTGCACAAGAATTCTGAAAATGAAGGCCAGCGTCTGAGGTTTTCACCACACAGGCTCCACCAGGATTAACTCAGCTGCGTGGGAAAGAGAGGAGTTCATATAGTCCAACTGCCTCATGTGAATTAACCTGAGCATGACTAGTGGCAGGGGAGGAAAGCACCTACAACAGACGTGCTGCAGTGCCATCCTACTTGCCACTTCATCATTCTTGGATGCAGGTCTCAGTACAGCGAGGCCTAGTGCACTGAGGCCCAACATTTTGTATGGTGTCTGCCAAGGTTTCTTAGATTTGCCATAATTTTAGGGCCAATGGCAATGACTAACCAAGGCCAGTTATCTGGAGAGAGTGCATGAAGAGAATGAAGTAAGTAATGGGCATAAGTTAGTACTGGAAAACAGAATATGCAAACTTTAAAAACACTCCACTGTTGGAACAATACCTCTGTTATAAAGAAGAACATGGGAAAAAATAATCACACTGCTACAGGGCTACTTGGCCAGTTTTGTCATTACAAAGGCATGTAAGTATAGTGGAGATACACGACTTATTAAAATGATAAGAAAACAATGTAGTATAATACTTGTAAAAGTGTTTTGTAACCTAGGAAGATGGTTTTCCTGTTATCTGGTCCAAACTCTTTATTTCTGGAGTCAAACTGAAACCCAATATGGTCCAGTGACTAGTTCTGAGTCACAGAGCTCTGTTCTGACACACAGAGCAGACCAATACGTAAAAATATATGTACCCAAAGCAGATTTTTCTTGGGTTAGTTAACTTTGCCAAATACATTACTGTGCATATAATACCAGTAGTAACAATTTAAACTGAAATAATTAACTACAGTAAGTGGTGGGTGGGAATTCTTTGAAATAGTCATTTTTCTGTAACTTGGATCATTCACATGGTTTTTAAACTCATAGAAACCAAAAGGTATGTCATTTGCCTTCTATGTCCAGTAAGCAGCTGCCTGAGTTTTCTTATAAGACAAGGGACAGCAAGAGTCACAAACTGATTGTGAATCTATGACTAGAGCTTGGGAAAGTTTGTTAATGTTGCCCTTCAAAAGGAGTTTAATTATCTATGTGCTGTCAACTTCCCTGACACAGTTAGCTTTGTGAGTGTCATGGTCATCTTGGTGGGAGTAACAAGTCTGGGAAGCAAACACAACTGAAAGAAAGATAATGAATCACAAAGAAATCAAAGTTCTGTGTTATTTCATTGTTATTGTTGAGAAGGGGGATAATGGGACAGCAGGGACAATTACCAGTCAAGGAGAGAACTACTTTATAAAGGGGTGCTTCTTTGATTTTGTCATATTTTAAAAATAAATAATTAGAAAATGAACATTTGGACCCCCGATTCTGCTATTAACCTGATATAAAATTGGTATAAATTGAATATAAGCATCTTTTTTGACCTGCTATTTCTTGACCATAATCTGTATTCTAGTCAATCATCTAAGCCACAGGATTCTATTAGGGGGTGAGGGGAGTCAGCTTACCTTTTTGCTAACGGGCCAAATGGTAAATATTTTAAGCTTTGAGACCATGTTTCCTCAGCACTATTCAACCTTACCATTTTAGTATGAAAACAGCCATGGACAATTTGTGGAAAAAAAAAAAAAAAAGACATTGCTGTGTTTCAATAAAACTTTATTTAAAAAAATAGGCAGCTAGTTGGATTTGACCCTTAGAGTCACAGTTTGTCAACTTCTAATAGTTCTGAAGTTTCTAGATTTACTATAGAGAGTAAGAAAGCAGCTCTTAATGAGTTTTGGGAAACTTTTTGCCTGGAAGAATAGTCAGTAAGTGGAAGAAAAAGGCAGAATTTTATGCTTGTCCCAGACATCTTTAGGAGTCTGGGGAAAGGGAGGTTTGGGAAGTTCTAGTCGTGTTAATGGTCCATTGAGGCTTCCTTAGGATTGAGAAAGGTTCTAGATCCTCTGTATGGGGACAGGAGCTTCATCTACTGCCTCCATCCTTCTGCTATCTTGAAAAAGGAGAACCTCACTTGACATGGTTATAGATGCCAAGAAACATATATTTTGAGCTTATACCTCAGAGTTTGGTTAAATAAAAATTTGGCTAGTACAATGTTACTTGTAGGCATCGAGACAGATGGCTTGAAAGGCCCGTGCTCTGTGTGTGCATGTATGTGTGTGTGTGTATAACAGAAAGCAAAGCGATCAGACTAAATGGTCAGCTCAGAACCAGATGACAATCCAGCTGAGACAGGCACACAAGTGAACAGCTAACCTCAGCCTCCATTTCCTTCTTCTCCAAGAATCTATTAAAAGGCTGAAAGAGCTGTTCAGAATGCCGGAGGGGATGTGATGCTAAAGTGCACATTCCCCAGTGTCAGAATCACGGCAGCTGCAGCCCAGCTCCATCCATGCCCCAGCACATCCCAGAAGTCACAGGAGGAAGCTCCCTGGACTTCCTTCCGGGATGTGGAGCCTGGGGCGGGAAGTGGAACAAAGGACTCATTGTAGAGCCATTCAGGGCAGCTGCAGGGAGGGAAATCTCTCTGAGCACTCAGATGGCAAAGGGACAGCCCACATTCATTGGTGGGGAACTTTTCTCCAATTTGCCTCTTAAGTAAAACTTAAAAAAAAAATCAATGAGGTGATGGAGGAGAAAGCTCTGATCCATGCTGCAAAAGAGGGAAAAGTCCCGGGACCCTGAAGTGTGCTAGTTCTTCCAAATGTTTACCTATAGACACAGAGTGTTTATGTACTATGTACAAAAATGTACTAAGATATATAATAAACACCTGTGCCGATATGCTACCCAAATATATTCAGTACTAATATATCTGCCGTACTTGTCACATTTTTTAAAAGAAATAAAATATTACAGATATAGTCAATGCACTTCCCCATGTCATTCTCTTCTCCTGCTATGTTCTCAGAGGTAACTCCAGTAGTTTCTGAATTTGCTGTGTATTTTTTAAGCACATTTTATGCAACTATTATACATATGCGATACACATAAATTATATATGTACATATTTTGCATGTTTATATTTTTATAAAAATAGCATTTTACTTATATAATTTTAAACTGCTTTGTTGCACAACATTACGTTTTTGAGACCATATCTATGTTGGTTCACAAAACACGAATTCTTTTTTTTTTTTTAAGATTTTATTTATTATTTTTCAGAGAGAGGGGAGAGGAGAGAGGAAGAGAGGGAGAAAAGCATCAAAATATGGTTGCCTTTCACCTGCCTCCAGCGACAGAGCTGGCTGGAGACCTGGCTTGCAACCTAGTTATATTGCCCTGGCTGGGAATCGAACCAGAGACCTTTGGAAAAATCCTAATTCTTACCTTTTAACTATTGTATAGTGTTCCATTATATACCTATATACAATTAAACTAAAAAATTGACATTCACTAAATACTGAAAAATAATTTGTGTGTCTTCTATACTTCATACTGCTTTATGTTCTGAGTATGTAGAAGTAAATAAACAGTGTCCTGTGTTCAAGGATCTGACATCCAGTGGTAGAGATAAACAAGAAACAAATAAATATATAATAGAATGTCACTTTTAAGAAATCTTTAAAGTGAATAAAAAGCAAAGTAAAAGGACAGAAACAAGAAACTCAAACACTAGAGGGGTTCACTGGGGGGGTTCAATTCTCTCTTGGTGCATTTATAACTGTGATAATTAAGCTTCAAAGAGAACTTTTTAACTTAAAATCTATTTAAAATGACGTAAATTAGTCAGGCCAAAGTTCATGTACTCTTATCAGGAACTTCAGCCTCCTGAACTTCAGAGGCAATCACAGCCAAGATACACGGTGGGCCCCACAGTTCTGCAAAGACTAGAGCCAACCATCATATTTCATAATTCCAGATTTGGGAGGTATAATTAGCTGACCTACAATAAACACACTTTATCACTTAGGGTTGTTTTGCTTTGTTTCCTGTAAGCTGTGAGACACATGCATTATAAACCTCATATATTATTAAAACTGTTTTGTTTTGTTTTTGAACTAGTTTGGCAGAATAATATTGGAATTAAACCAGAAATTCAACTTTCTGGACTTAAAGTGGCAGAGATCCAGACCAAGATTCAGAAAGAAAAAAATAACAACCCTCAGCTATTTTAATTAACAACCACAACAATAATAAATCATCAATTTGAAGAAAAACTTCACAAATAACCTTGTGGCAGAGATTTCTGTGAATGGAAATACCATGGAAATGCTAACAGGGAAAAAGAATGGGATCTATTTTTTACTGGACACTCAGTGTTAATCAGTCCACACAAAGTACTTCTACTTATGCTGTATCATTTCAAACTTACCACAGCCCTCAAACATGTTCCTGCTTTAAGGGTGAGAAGCTGCATTGTACAAAGGTGCAGAGCTAGTACACAGTAGGTCAGGGATTCAGACTTGGTTCTGTGTTGCTCAGTGACTGCTCGTCCATTCCGCCATAGCTTCTGATTCTAGCACTTGTGTGTGGCTCTAAGAGGAATAGTTTAAAGAGCCAAATTAATTTCAGGACCAGAGATCAAGGTGAAGCTCAGGACTAAAAGTACGTGACTTCTCCAAAGCTGTGTCGTAAGTCTGCTTTGTTGTGAATCTAACCTGTGGCTGACACCCAAACTACCCAGCATCTGATATGACATATCTTTACCCAGAACTGTGACAGCCTGTCATCACAGTCTCTAACCTGGGTTAATGGGATTCCATTCCATAGTACAAGCCTCGGGATCCCTCCAAAGTCTCTGAAATCAGGTGGGCATTGGAATATGGGATGTTTGTGTTTTAGAAAGATAATACGCCATGTTAACCATTATTGCAGAACACATCCTACAGGCACGAGGCAGCAACATGTAACCTTGTAATTATATTGATATTTCTGCTGTGAAACAGTGGAGAGTCACACTAATGAAGGTAAAACAAGATAAATAGGCCTGTCAGTTGAGGTAAGACTTTGCTATTAAATGAGTTAGAAACACTTTGGGTTTTACGGCTTCTGGGATTTCAGAATTGTATGTAATTGAATGTGCACTGGTTTTTAAAATACTGAATGCTCTGGAAAACTTGTAGTAATACTTTGCCATTGACCAGGCTTTTCACACATTATTTCACTCTCACTGTAACAATGTGAGAGGTTTTTATTCTATTTAGTAATGAGGCTGTTCAATTTCAGTGAACTTGCGAAACTTGCACAAGGTCACATAGCCAGGGAATAATAAGATTGATAATGCTTATATCCTCTTATCCCCTATAGGAGATTTGACTATAGGCTCTGGTTCCACTTTTACTCCTTTCTACTGTGAGACCTTACAAGTTACGTTAGTAGGAAAAAGCCAGTCCCCCTCCTGTTTCTCTTTCACTCTCCCACCACCACCCAGTAAAAGAATGGCAGAAAATATTTGCAAATCATATATCTGGATAAGGATCTAATGCCTAGAATATATAAAGAATTCTTACAATGCAACAATAAGAAAACAAACAATCTAACTAAAAATGAACAAAGGATTTGAATTGACATTTCTCCACCATAGAAGATAGTCAAGTGGCCAATAAGGACATGAGAAGATAAATATTGTTGGTCTGTTGGCTGAGAAATCCAAAATCAAGGCATTGGCACATGTGATGTCTTATGAGAACTTGTTTCCTGGTTCACAGACACCCATATTCTCACAGATACCAGATGTGTGGGATGTCCCCCCTACCCCCAAGCAATTCTGTGACTACAGCTGGGTGTTCTATAATTTAACTCAATTCTGACACTATCTACCTAGAGACAGGATCAGATACCACAAGTTAAGGACTCAGGCTCAGGTCTTTAAGACTGCACCCCACCCGCCTCTCCCCTGACACCTCAGATGCCAACCGTTGCTCTGGGCTTCCAATCAATCTGCTGTAAGTCTGAGTTTTCTACAACCCCTTCCTTCAGTTCAGTTGTTAGAGTGGCTCACAGAACTCAGGAAAAGGAATTTACTTACTATTTACCAGTTTATTATAAAAGAACATGATAAAGAGCAAAGATGAATATCCAAGAGGAAAAGATGTGCAGGGCAAGGCATTTGAGAAGGGGTACAGAGCTCTTATGCCCTCCCCAGGTTCACCCCTCTTCTGGAAGCTCTCAAACTTCTTAATATTGGAATTTTTAAAAGATTCTATGTATTATTTTCAGAAAGAAAGGCAGGGAGGAAGGAAGAAAGGAAGAGAGAAACATCAATGGTTGGTTGTCTTTCACCTGCCTCCAGCTACAGACCTGGCTGGAGACCTGGCTTGCAACCTGGTTATGTGCCCTGATTGGGTTAATATTGGAATTTTTATGAGGTTTCATCACCTAGCATAGTCAATTCTTAACTCCATTTCAGCATCCAGAGATGGGGGAGGGGCTGAAAATTCCAAGCTTCTCATCATAGCTTGATCCTTCTTATGAACAACAGCTCCCACCCAGAAGCCATCCAGGAGCCAGCTCAGGGTCTCCTCTTTAGGAAACAAAGACACTCCTATCACCAAGGACATCCTAAGGGATACAGGAGCTTGGCATCAGGGACCAGGATGAAAGAACAAATATTAGAAGAAAAATGCTTTCTAGTGCTTTTATCACTCAGGAACTTATAAAGGTTTTAAGAACTCTGTGCCAAACACCAGGGCACATTTTTTTCTGTTAGATCACACCACTACACTTCACCAAAGTTCCATTTCCTTGTCTGTAACCTGGGAACAATGATCTTTTTTGCCTAATTAGTAAGATTGTAGTGAGAAGGTTTATATAGTGCTATGCAAGTGTAAGGTAATATTACTATACACCGGGATCTGTTTGGCTCAAGCCTGGATGGGACTTTGTCAGGACAGGGAGTATTGTCTGTGACCGCTGGGGAGCTCATCAAAACTTGAGGGTGGCCAGGGGGGGACCTGTCCTGCTGAGTCCAAGCCCATAGCCACGGCTGCAAAGTTCCCATTTTTTAAAACATTCAGCTCATCTCTGAGCACATGCCATTCTCATGATGTGCACTTTTTAAAGGACATCTGCCTTTAACCATACTAGAAAATATAAAGTGGAATGTCCTTTTCAGTACTGGGACTTCAGAATATATAATTCAGGTAATAAAAAATATCACATGTTTCATTGTACATTTCTACGTAACACAGAGATTCACACAGGGTGGGGCAAAAGTAGGTTTACAGTTGTTTACATGGAAAATAACACAGTAATTAATAAATAATAATACAAGAATAAGCTCTGTGTTTTGCATACACAAAACCGTAAGCCTAATTTTCATGCACCCTGCAGTTGGATGTAAGTGACCTTTCTTTTCATTACAGTCTTTTTAGGATCTCACTAAAACACAGCAATGCCAAAATCTGCTTAGTGAAACACTCTTTAAAAGTATGTTCAGAAAAATGTAATAAAGAATATTATTCCACATGTGAGTGAATATGTGGAATCATAGAATCTAATGATCAGACTAATAAGCAAAATAGAAATAGACTCATAGATACAAAGCAGAGTGACAGTTTAAAAGGGGGGTTTAAAGAGTGGAGGGTTCGAGGAAAAAAGAGAAAATGGCTCATGGACATGGACAACATGGACCTGAGGCAAGGGTGTTATAAGAAGGATAAATGGCACTGGACAAAATACAATAAAAATGCTATTCTGCCAGAGATTCAGTTGAACTGCAGACCAAACTAGTTTCTCCCTGTGTATTTTGTAGGTTACCACTTGCACTATAACATGGCAGGCTAAATTGGGCATGGTCCTGTTTTCTCAACGTTGGTGAGATGGAAATGTTATACTAGAGTCATCATTTGCTTTCTTCTAATTTTACACACATACCAAATTTCATATAAATATGCACTCAATTAATTAATTTTGTATTGCACATATGTAGGTATGTAGGTATACACACATTTATTCAACAAACATATATTACTACATGTGGATTCACTATTCCTGTGAGGTACTGATTATATATATATATATATGTGTGTGTGTGTGTATAAATATATATATATATATATATTCTAGACTATAAACTCTACTAGATGAACATTCATGTAAATAATTTGAGTAGTGTAGTATAAGAACATGTAAGTTTTATTGAGAGTTAAAAAAATTACGCAGGAGAGTATGTGTGTATATATATATATATATATGTATATATATATATATATATCTTCAATTAGATACAAATATCCTAGAGTCTAGAACGACTCTGGAGATTATACTTTATATTTATTAGAATAGTGTTTTGTACATAGTCTGTGCTTAATATATGTTTTATTGATTGACATTTTCAGTTATAAATTTGAAAGGCATTCTTCTGGAGAAGTGACTAAACTATATTTAAAAGTATTGCTTCAAAACCATGTATGGATCATTTGTTTTAATGAGCGAACTATGGAGCAAGAGCTAAACTATGAGATTAGGTGTCTTAGGCTCTCTTTCATACTCTATGATGGTTTTCTTTAAGCTATGGCTTAAGATTACAGTTCATGTAATGATGACTATTTCTTATTTATATCACAGGGTTGTGTAAAAAGAAAAAAGCATTCATTTATTTATTCTTTCATCAGCCTTGTATGTGGAAACACATACAACTGTGACAGGGACTGTGTTAGGTGATGGGATCTAGAAGGCAAGATGAGGCTTGTCATGATGAGGCTCATAAATATACTGACATGATCAAGACTTCTAAAGCCTATTCTAATACAATATACTGGTAAGAATCGGGTATTTTATTATAACATTGAGACCCCAGGGTTACAAGGGGGAAGAAAAAGTAATGCTTGCTAGAGTAATTTATGTATAGGGACAAATCCAAACTAACGCTTTTTAAATTTGGATTGCACAGACATTGTTATTTTTTCCCCATTTGTTAATAACTTAAATAACAATTTGCTTTAAATTACACATATAAAAGTTTAGATAAAAGGAAAAGAAATGGATTAAAAGTAAATACATGGTTTCAGTCGTTTCTTTGCCAGCACTCTCACATTTCAAGCCAGTCTTTTTGTCTTTAGTGCTGGGTATTTCAAGTCATAATTCTGTTGCTTCTTGGAAATTCTGATAGGAGATAAGAGGGGAACAGAGGTTGAAATTCTTTTTAAAAACTATATAATTAAGGGATTATCTGTGGATTTTAGTGAACCTTAGATAACTGCAGTTGGCTCTGAGAGCTGAGACAAAAGAGGCCGGAATGTACCCTGGATCGGGTAATAGTGAAAGGAATTATCTAAAGTACTCAGCTAGTGGCCTTGGCTTCTCTTAGCATTATGTATTGGTAGGGTTGTGTTTAAGTATGAGACATAATTGTCACTATTCATTTCTGTTTATGAGGCATTCCAAAGATATTGTCATGCAAAAAATAATAAACCAACATTGTTATTTTCAGGTATGTGAGCTGTAAGGCTAACACTTTAGCCCTCTGGCTAATTTTCAAGACATTACCTAATACATTACCTCACAATGATGACTAGAGGGAAACATTTTCAAAAGCACAGTCATAAAGTGCTTCGATAAAGCCCACCCTAGCTAGCACTTGCGGCAAAACCTAGATATGAATGCCTGCTAACAGGGCTTCGGGGATACCAGATATGTCTCTACTTACAGTAGTATCATTTTTATCCTTCAAGGTTCATAGTTTTGCACTGGGAGAGAAATACTGGCTGGTAAACTTCGTGATGCAAACTGTACCTAATCCTGCCCCAGAGAGGAAAGGGCCTATTGAGTAGCTATGGCAGATAAAACACTGCCACCTCTTTATGTGGTACGAGAAATGATCAGACAGTAAAATATTGGTCTTGAAGCTGTTCCTCTCAGGGCTCTATTTTCTAGGAAGAGCAGGGCTGGGTATATAGGCACATTATGGAAACAGTGGCCTGACAAGACACCAGGAACCTGCAGAAGGCCGAATTTCCCACAACTCTTCTAGACCAGATATAAAAGATGGAGAGCTGGCCAAGGGATTGTAACTGGCAGGGACTGGTTGTGGGGCTCATTTTCTGTTTTTATACAGAGTTAAACCTCTATCTTACACATATCCAGGACCTCTATACGCACAACTTGGTTGTCTTAGTTCTGTCCTTTTGTTACTACTGGTCTGTCTTCTCTTTCTTTCTTACCCATATCCCACACCCCTGCCCCTGCCATTTCCTCCCAGATCTCCTAAAAGATTATCCAAGATGGTGGTTCTCATTCCTGGCTGCACATTAAAATGGCCTGAAGAGTTCTCAGAATAACACCTACACCTCTGCACCTAGGCCTCACCGCCTACCACTTCCAATTCAAATGGTCCAGGCATCAGCATGGTTAAACGATTCAGGTGATTCTAGCATGCAGCCAATGTTAACAAACGTTGACCTAAGGAATTAGGGCTTTTTTACGGTAATGAGTAGCTAATAATGTTTCTGAATATGAAAGTGGATGAGAATAATAAATCTGGTAGCATTTTTCAGGATGGATTGGAAAAGGCAAAAACTGCAGGTGGACACTGTACATTTATCAGTTCCACCAACATCTGAAGAAGGATCACTCATGATGACTAGAATGTCATTGCAGGTGAAATGACTCCACTCAAAATCTTTCAGCCATGTTAAATATGTTAACTGTTATTTCAGTGTCTTCTTCTGTGGTAAGATATGCAACACTCTCAGAATGCATTTATATAAAGGAGAATTTATAATTGACAGGGATTTGTACTGCCAGCTTTAAAAAATGTACCTTGTTTGTCAGTGAATTCTTGGACTTAATGTTGTTTCAAACTAAGGAGAGCTCAAACTCTCAAACCCATTCTCTGATTTTCCTATTATACTGTGAACTTACCCAGGCAGTCTGCATGGAGGCCAATGAGGCTTGATTGAATCAGATTGGGAACATAGAGAAGAATGCCCTCTATTCATTCCTGGGCAGAGGCTGTGGGAACCACCTAGCCACACTCTGCAGAGGTAGTCCGACCAGAAGACAGAGAAATTGAGAGAAATTCGGTATATAGAGCATGTTCATGCTACTGCTATGGAAACACCATTATTTGTTGAATTGTTCTCTTATGAAAAATGGAAGAAGTCAGAGAAAAGTGATTCCAAATTTCCAGCTAAATGCCAGAAAAGTATAATAATTCATTCTGTTAAAAAATTATTGCAGTTAAATTCAGGTAACATAAAATTAGCCATTTAAAGGAAAACGATTGTCATTTAGTGCATTCATAATATTATGCAATTGCTATCTTTTAAAAAACATTTTTATAACCCTAAACGTTAATTCATTTTTTAATTATTTATTCATCATCTTATATAGCACTACTGTTTTACCAAGTACATTAAACATATTGAATAATAAAATACAATTTATGGCCTTAAGAAGCAAATGTTTAGTAGGGTGATTGGCCATTTTCTATTAAAATAAAAAAATTATATATGATAAGTCCTATTAAAAACCTGGCTCCAACTAAGGGAGAGCAAACTCCTGACCTGTAGGTGCCAAGGTTCGGCGTGAAAAGCTTCATGAAGGAGGCAGTGTTTGAGGCAGGTTGCAAATACGGGATACAACCACAGAAGGTGGCAGCAGACGTGGGTAGCAGGACTGTCATGAGCCAAGGGAAGAGTGACGCAGAGTAAGAAGTTCTCAGTGTGCTTCGCGGCTACCGCTGAACAGGACAATGTTGCTTCTAGAGCTGTTTGGATGACTGACTAAGGAATTTGGATTCTGTTCGCTAAGTAATGAGCAGCTACTGAGCATTTTTTAAGCAGGAAACAATACAGACAATGCAGTACTTTAGGAAGCTAGATCTAGTAACTGGGTTGAGGATAGAGTAGAGAGAGGAGAATTGTCTAGTAACTGGGTTGAGGATAGAGGAGAATTATCCCTGGAGGAAATCCTGTCAAATACCAAGGGGACTGATCTCACAGTGTATAAATTACAGAGCCATCTTAAGAGAGGTCTCTATGCCCCTCAAAAGCAGCTTATAAGGGCTGTAAAGGTGGAGGGTTTAACATGCCTCAACCACCCATCCTGCTTCTAGTGTAAAAACCTACCTTGGTTACCTTGTCTTAGAAACACTGTCTAAATACTAGTTCAGTCTTACCAGGAAATCACAAGATCAGCCTTACAGGTAAACCATTGCTGGAGAGTGAGTTGCCGTCCTTCAGTGATAACTCGTCAAGAGGGTTTAATTCAGGGAAACCTGGGTCTCTACCTACAGGGCCTGCTTGACCTTCAAGGTGCCATATTATTGGTAGTGATAGTTATTCTTGCATCAAATTGCTGTGGAATTGAAGGCAATTTTTCTCAGACTCATCTTAAAAGGCTCTCATGGAGTGGAGAAAGAATGGCAAGGCCATTTGCACCACTTACAGAAGGCAGGTAGATGGCACACATACTCCCCACTCCCGATTGCATGTGGTCACAGCACGTTCTCCCACTCACTGTGGTGCAGGTCACAGTCCCTCTCAGCACAGCTGCAGGAAGCCTCTGTGTATGCTGACTGGAGGGGACCTATGGCTGCTACTTACTGTCACTTATTTACCCACCTGTCTTGAAACAAATAGTCTCTTATTCCTACCTGCATTAAAATGCCTGGTCCATAGCATTATGGCTTTAAATTTTCATTCAATTTTAAATTTCTACCTTGTTTGGACCCCCTTCATGCTAGGAAACTTGTAGTATAAAAGAAAAGTTCATTTAGTCTTTTCTTTTGTAATCCTACAACATATCCAATGTTTAATTCCATTTTCTAGCATCAGGTAAAATTGCATAGGATCAGAAAGGGTCTTACATAGCAGGAAAATTTCATTGGAGAGTTCTGGATGCAATTATATCCGAAGATGAGTCTCACTTGGGTATTTTTATGACTTCTCTCACCTGCCAGCATCACACAAGCAGCCCACCCCTCTCTTCAGGTCTCCTCACCTCAGTGGAGTCCCTCTCAAGGTCACCCCTCCCAGGGTTGGCATCAGGACCACACAAAAAAAGTAGTATCTTTGCCCTTCCAAATTGTGGAAGTATAAACATGTCTCAATTCAAGGCCTTATCTTCCCTCTGCCACCAAAAAGGAAAAAGTGCAATATAGTCTCATGCATGGACATTTTTTAGGGGATAAACATTGACACTCTTTGGAGAATGAATCAGGTGCCAATCCTCACATCTTCCAGGTGTTTATGTCAGCTTCTCTGAGACTTTCTCTGAAGCCATTTTTCACTTGGATCTAGGTGAGGGGTAAGTGCCCTTCACACCCTCCATGAGTGAGGAGGAATGAATGTTCAGCATACCAGCAACTCTTCCTTTAAAGCATGGGTGGCAAACACAAGGCCCGTGAGCCAAATGTGGCCCTCCACCTTGTTTTATCTAGCCGGCACCTTGTTTCTACCCAGCTCACTTAACTGTTAAGGAGTAGTTACATTTATATGGTCCTAAAATTACATTTGGCCCTTTGAAGGCAACTGTGAGACTGATGTGGCCCCTGATGAAAATGAGCTTGACACTCCTGCTTTAAAGAATTCTTATCAGTCTCTTTAACTCTACAATTCTCTCTGCTTCTGGCTGGGGGAGGACCTATTACATTTTCTTTTTCTCTGAAAATTACAGAATGGGAAAAGTCAAATTAAATGTCCAATTATGTGTCTAATTTCTTGTGAATTAAAGATCACCAAGTTTGCAAGCCACATGTTTACAGTTCCTGATCTGAAACTCCCTGAGGCAAATAAGATTAAGAGCTCACAATTTTTCAGATTTTGGAAGGACTATATACATTATGTCATACCGCCAGCAGGATCAGGGACAGCAGTTCATAATCAAATTCAACAAAACATGCACATAGTTGCCCAACATGAGAAAAATAAACATGGTAAGTAGTCCCTTCTTGGTTCTGACCAGCTTTGGCCACCGAATGACTTGCTGTTTGAATGAAGTAGGTAGTAAGTAGAAGACATGCTCTGGTTTCTCTCTTTTTTCAGAAGATCCTTCAATCTTCTATCAATGAGTGACTTCTTTTGGCCATTAAAGAGCAGGCAAGACAGCCTAAGAACTCCAGCTGATGGAGAGAGCCTCCCTAGGTCCAGAGAAGAGGAGGGAAGGGCCAGAAGATGCAGGCAAATCGAGAAAGACACACTTACCTTTTTCACTAAGGCTGCTCCTTTCAGGATTCCCTGATTTTATTGTCTATCCTTTCACCCTTTCTGTACTAATATCTGTTCTCAGCTAATTCTTACCAGAACCAACACTGCATTGAAAAACCAGATAATCTGGGCTGATTAGGGGGTCTGCCATTATCTCTTACTGTACCTAACATTCCCACAATGAGAGAGATCTTTTGAGAAATACATCTAATGATTTTATATCTTAAGAAAAGCCAGAGAGTTGAGTCTATTGGCTATTGAGTATATCTGCCTTTCTAAAGGTTTGATTCAAAGATTCAGGGTGAATAAGAATGAAGAATACATTAAGCAGTAGTTGGTAATTTAGATATTACTGGGGGGAAAGTAGCAAGACCTTTTTTAAGCATTTTGTTCTTTTAAGTCTTCGTTATATGACAAAGACAAAAAAATTGCTAATATGCATATTCAGAATGGAAAAGGTCATGTTAGTTCCCGGTCTTCTGCTGTTGTAATCTGGTATGAAAGACAGATGTAGAACTTATATAGCTAAAAGGGCTACATAAATTTCCATTAGAAGACATATATCATATCATTATAAAGAGTAATTGCTGCCCTGGCCAGTGTGGCTCAATTGAGTGGAACATCATGCTGTACACCAAAAGGCTGTGGGTTTGATTCCCATACCTAGGTTGGGCACATACCTAGGTATGTGGGTTTGATCTCTGGTTGGGGCACATATGAAAAGCAACAGATTGACGTTTCACTCACACATCAATATCTCTCTCTCTCTCTCTCTCTCTCTCATCAATTAACATATTTTTAAAATTTTACAAGAGTAATTGCGATTCTTGGTCCTGGGTGCAAATGTGTGAGAGAGGGTAAGGTGGAAAGGATACAGAAGAGAGTTGGACATAGAAGATTCAGGGTCACCTGGGGGAGAGAAGGTTTGAATGTGTGTGGGGGAAGCTACTGAGGGTATCAGTTCTGCTATGGGAACTCTTGGAGAAGAATTGCTATGTGTTATGAATGGCAGACTTCTCGGCTGCCTCTTCATGAGACTTCACTGTGATTTAAATTTCTTTCCAATAACCTTTTGGATATTTCTGTTGCATATGAAACATGCTGAGATAGGTCACAAAGAGGCCCACTTTAAGTAGAGTTATTTTTTGGTAACTTTTTTTTTTTAAAGATTTTATTTATTATTTTTTAGAGAGAGGGGAAGGGAGATAGGAAGAGACAGAGAGAAACATCAATGTATGGTTGCCTTTCACCTGCCTCCAGCTACAGACCTGGCTGGAGACCTGGCTTGCAACCTAGTTATGTTGCCCTGGCTGGGAATCAAACCAGCAACCTTTGGGTCCGCAGGTCGGCACCTTATCCACTGTGCCACCAGCCAGGCACAGTGGATAAAACATCTTTTTAAAGTGCTCTTTAATGCTGCTGTTTAATGCTTTATTTAAAAATCCTCTTACTGAGTTTTAAATGGTGATTTAAAAAACTCATTCATCTTTTTCTCTTTTGGAATCCTAGCACTTTTGGAATCCTGGCAATTCCAAACATGCAGATAAAACTGAACCAAAATACCTAATGGGAGAAAAACCGTCTTTGAACAGTGGTCTTGGAAACCTATAACACAAAACATCAAACAAAAATGTATTTTGTTGTCTGGTTTGTGAACATTCTGTTTTACCTTAGACACACACACAATGAGGTTTGACATGCTATTCTCAGATTGCCTTTCAGTAAAATTTCCTCATTGTTTGTGATGAGGAGTGAATGTTTCTGGCATTGGTGCCCATCAATCTTATGCCCGCTCCTCATGTCTGTCTGGTCCTGAATCCCATCACAGAGGGGGCACTGCATCTGGCTCCTCTCTGAAGAATCCCCCGTGCTGCATCTTCAACATACGTCTTTGTTCTGCATGTATGTATAGCACATCCTTTCCTTTTTCAACGATTTCAAAACCTGGGTGTTAGTTTTCCACCCACCTTTAATTCTCTTTGTCTATAGGAAAGCATTTCTGGTTAGTTTCTAGAATTTGACTGATGGCTGGCAGGGTGATAGGTTCTGCTGGGAAAAGTGAACAGTATTTTTATGTTTACATCTGCTCCTTCTCAGGGGCACCCAGTGCTCCCTGGCGGTCGGCATGTTGCAGACTTCCTTCTCTGTGGCCAGGTCTCTGCATTCAAACAATACAACCTTCCCAATTTGCCATGAAGTGATCATCTACCCTTCTCCCAGTTGTATGATGACGGGAGTGTGGTAAGGATTTGTTTCTGCTGGAGTTCACCTTCCCAATATACGGAGAGATTTTTTTATTTTTCTGAAATGGCTATAAAGTACCTCTGTCTGCTTTCTTTGTCTTGAACTGAGTTGTCTTGGGTTGCTTTACCAGCCTCAGCCTCTGCTTTGTGACTTTTGTTGTCAATGCCTAAGTTCTTGCCAGTCTAACAGCTCTTCAATTCCCTTTTTTGTCATTGTATATTTTTGTAAATCCTCACTCAAGGAGGAAGGGAGAAGGGGAGAGAGAGGGACAGAGAGAGAAACAACAATCACTTGCCTCCCACACACATCCTGACTAGGGATGAACCCACAACCTAAGCGTGTGCCCTGACGGGGAATCAAGCCTGTAACCTTTTGGTATTTGGGGTGACAAGTCAACCAAGTGAGCCACATTGGTCAGGGCTGTCACTATATATTTTTAAAAACATGGTTCTAAAATGTACTCTTAAGGACATGATGGACTCATTCTGGTGTTTTACTTGAGTCAATTTTTCAGCTTAAAAAAAAAAAAACCCAAAGTGGTTGACCAATAGTACTGATTAAAAGGTATTTGTCTTCTACCAGAAAGGCATATTATTTGAAGACAAAAAATTATTCATGGATGAAATATGTGAAGTTTTAATAATTCTTGACTTTCCAGTTACCAGTTATAAAAACCCATGAAATTCATTAAGCCTTCAAGACTGTCAACTTGAAACATTTAACTTTAAGAGAAAATGTTATAGGATAGCAAGTACACAGACTCTAGACCACACAGATGTGGATTCAGGTTCCACCACTTAATGGCTCTCTGGGCCTCATCTTCTTCACTCCATTTTGAAATAAGAATAATCATTCCTAGCATGCAAGACTGTAGTTAATACATTCATACATAAGAAGTGCTTGGAATATAGTAATTACCCCCCAAATGGTAGCCACTTCTATTTTCATTCTGATTTTTCAGAATATTCCCTCTGTCTGCCCAACTCAGGTGTTCTCACTGGCATGATGAATTATTATTCTCAAATTTCATAAACCACATTTGGCTTTCATGAAATGATGCCTATGTACATCTGGAAAGTCAGTTAGAAAAATAAATATAATTCTACAGAATGACATATAGCCTCTTGGGAGGAGCAAAGCACTTGGCAGACTGAGGATTTTTAGGTAAGACATAGAAGTTTTACCTGAGAGTAAATAATCAATGCCTACTTTTTAATTAAAAATGCCAGGGCAAATATATTAATGTGTGCAGAGTCTATATATCCAAGGTTCCATTTCTGCAAGTCCTCCATAGTAAACTTTATTGTACTCAATTTATCTCCCTGGAAAGCCAATCCAGCAGTGGCATATGATGGGCCTAAAGAATGTTCCACCAGCTGATTTAACTCTCAAAAGTTTTCTAAGATGAATCATGAATGAGGCTTAAAGAATTTCCTTTATTGTGGAGAAAAAGGTCATTTTTTTAGAAGACATAATCATTTTTGTCTCAAAAGAGATGTTACTGGGGTGAACACTTTGTAAGAAATATTAACACCTACTATGCTGTATACCTGAAACTAACATAATATTGTATGTCAACTGTAATTGAAAAATATTTTTTTTAAAGAGAGATAAGGTTTTTTTCAATTTAGCAATAGAACAAATCATTATAGAACTTCTGAAGGAAAACCTGCAGGGAAATCACTTCTTATCAGTGGTGGTCTGGCCATAGTGGGTCAGAGAAAAGATTTTGAGACAAAAGAGAGTTCTATAAAAATTTTAACAGAAAATTAAGTTTTATGAGTCAGATGAAGATCTTCATGAACACTTTAATTTCCTGACAATTAATTAACAATTTTGGACTTTACAATTAAATTCAAAGCATGTATAAAAAGTTACCATGCACATAAAACAGCAAATTTAACTATCTACCAAAATATACACTTTTCATGTTTAAAATAAATCTTTTAAACTGAAAACTCTCTCACTGCTTAATTATGCATGGGGCTGAGTGCAGCATTATTTTAATAAACTCACCATTGTTACATCCACCAAAACAATGTGTTCTTTTCTTAATAGCCTTCCCCATTTGCTAAGTACTTTAAACTGCTTCATCAACAATTTTAACAACATGGCATATTTAAGTTGCTTGGCATAAGTTCTATATGAACTACAGCCCAGTGTCTTAAAATGATCTGAATTTTGTGGCTATGAGATTTCTACTAAAGAGTAGAACTTGTTCAATTAATAGAATTAACCACTTTCAAGGCTCCCAGAGGCCAAAGGTAGATTCCCCCTGGGTGAGAGAAGGGGAAATGAGCTTATTCAAAAAAGGTCAAGTATGCTGATGTCGAAGGCAGGGAGAGATCTGGCTCTGGGTACCTGAGAACCCCACCGGCTGTGTCAGGAGTGTCAGAGAGCATCAACTTTGGCATTTAGTACATGTTTTCTCCAGAAGGTGGTGCTTGTCAGTCACTCCTGGATGACTGTGAGAAAGGACTACGCTGTACCCTGATCCTTTAAGACTTACCCTTACTAAAAGAAACCAATGACTACAGAAGCATTGCTAGTGTGGCAACGGGACATAATGCTTTAGCATTTCTACTGCTCCCACATAATGGCCATCGGGAGGGCCTGTGCTTAGGAAATAGGGATAGATGAGTCCTTCAGCACTGGAAAATTCAGGGAGTCTTAAAATGTTAAGCTGAACAAGTCTTTAAAGAGCATCTGTCCTAAGAGCTCTTCACAAAGCCCTAAGAGGTGCATAAATTACTTTGAAGTTGCTTGCAAATTTCATGTGTATTTATCTAGATGTGGCGGATGGAGGGTTGATAGCTTTCATTATATCCTAAAGATGTCCAAAAATAAGTAAGAATAAGTAATGCTTGTTTTATAAAGGAGGAAGGTGAATCACCGCATGGTTAAGTGATGCGTTTGTGTCCTTTTTAGAATAGTAGTGGCAGAGCTAGACACAGAGCCCTGTTTTCCTGAGGGATGTTACAACTCCATAAAATTCCAACAAAATTTCTCCATTTTTAAGAAATAGAAGCTTTTCCAAGGAACTCTGCTAAATTTGTTTCTATATTACATCGAAATCACTATAAGGTTGGTTAAATATTCAAAGCTATGAACATTATTCTAATAATTTTAAAAATGCTTATTTGACCAAATGTTTCCGTTTTGATTGATTATGTTGGCATTATCCAGACACAGTGCAAATAACAGCACACTCCCATGACCATGAGATCCTGGAAGTATGCTGGCATCTCCCCCATTACCAATAAAACTATTCAGCACAAGTATGTGGCATAAAAGAGAGAAAAATGGGAAACATATGTCTGAATTCTCCACATGAAATTGATACCCATTAAGGGAATGCTTTGCATTATGTGGCCTAAGCATGCAGAGAGTTAGCAACCCTGGGACCCAGCAAAAAGAAAAGGTCGGAAGAGCTATTTCCAAAGGAGACAGAATTACAACCCTTCTTCCTAAACCAAAACAGTCCGGAGGCACAACTAGTGAGAAAGCATTTATACAGGACAAAAGAAATGCAACATTTCCTGGTATGGTGTGGTTCCTGAAGATTTAGGGTAGGCTGATAAAAAGTAAATATTCCAAGGAAAGCCTACAAACTAACAATTTCTACAAAGTAGCTTTGATCATGTGACCTAATCCAAATGAACCAAACAATATCATCATCAACCACAAAATAACATGGAAGATGCCAAATGAGTATCATAAGATAGTATTTGCTTGAATAGAGTTCGCATCCTTTCTACACATCTGTTTGAGCATTTTACTCCTCCTCCCACAGAAAAAGGCTAGAAGCCATTTTTTAATTCATGAGGAAAGAGTATAAAAGCAGCTAAATTCCATGGCTTCCTTGAATAGGAGTCTGGGAGCACCTGCTAGTGCATCTTCATGCTATGACAGGGGCATGGGGGATCCAGATGGGAGGGGTAGGGGTTAGGGAGAAGAAAATGCTGTGGGGTATAAGAGGGAAAGACTCCAGGGGGCCTGATGCTAGAAAACAGAAGGTGAAAAATTCAATAGGGTTGCCATGAACCGAGTATTAAAAGCCCTAACAGTCTTGAGAGAAACAGTCTAGTTTGGGACATGTTTCCCTAAATGTGATGCTTTGAGAAGGCAAGGGCAGAAAGCAATCAGGGCTTTATGATAGACACAAGCAAACAAGAAAATAAACAGTATTGTCTAAAAACTGATGTCCAGGTAGCATGTGTTTATGACACAGATTCCCCAAGTGTGTGACCTAATTTTCACAATAGGTCACTTCACATTCACTGTGATTGGTATATTTGTTTCTGCACTGAGCACAAAGGAGGTGTTCAGTATTCAGTGGAATGGAACCACATCATATCTGGTGATAGGACTGGGGCTAAAAGAAAATGATGTGAGGAAGACAAAGGCTAGATGTGCCACCACTTAAAACTTTAATCAAGGTCAATGGCAAATTTCAATGCTTGGTAATACCAGGAAGTGAGGTAAGTAAGTAAACCCCTTGTATATTTGGGTATGACTGCTTTCTACATTAGTCAGCTCTGAAAGCAAGCTGGCTTTATTCTTCCTGCTAATGAAAATGTAGATCACAACAGGTTGGAGTGAGTGTCTCTGGCACTCTTGCCATCAATAGGTGGAATCTTTGTATGCTCTGTTTCCTTTGTTCTCCTAAACTGTGTCAATCTTTGCTGTAGCGACTTGTTTGCTAGAGAAGGCTTTGAATCAGAGATCAGCATATAAAATCTTCAAATTGTGATTCAGTGAAAATGGCAAGAAAAGAACTTACTATGGAATAAGTACATCAGCTTGTCACTTAGTGAAAAGGGTCTCCAGGCTTTGTGGCCAGCTGTCCAGCAAATATCTTCCCCCTGGGGCATTCACTCTGCTTAACTGTTACAAATGGGCATTAATTACTTGCCTTTTTCCCCCAACTCCACTAAGCCACAGTGTCTGCAAGGTGAGGCAGCAGGTGTCATTGGCTGACTGCTCACAAGCCACTACCTGCATGACTTAGGTGAAATCCCACTTAGATTTGTTTCTGTTTCCATCGTGATCAATATTTTGGAACTTCGGTCAAATCAGAAACCTACTTTACTGTTCGAGAAGTAACTTGATAGTTACACTTCTCAGCTTTTTCTCCTCAAAACTTACAGGAAGCTTTCACAATCTAGAGCAGTTTTTTGTTTGTTTGTTTGTTTGTTTTTAATGAGCTATAACTGACATTGAGTATAGCATGATGATCCAATATTTATTTGTGAATATGTTGTGAAATTTGACCACAGTAAGTCTAGTTAATATCTATCACTACACAATTACAAATTTTTTCTTGTGATGAGGACTTTTAATATCTACTCTCTTAGCAACTTTCAAATATACAATACAATATTATTAATTATATCACCATGCTGTATATTACATCCTCAGGACTGACTTATTTATAACTGAAAGATTGTAGTTTTTTACCTCCTTCACTAATTTCACCTATCTCCCTGCTTCATGTAACCACAATCAGTTTTCTGTATCTATACGTTTGGATGATTTAAAAAAAATTTTTACATGTAATTAATATCATATAATATTTGTCTTTTTCTGACTTATTTCACATGGCATAATGTTTTCAAGGTCCATCAATGTTGTCCCAAATGACAAAATTGTCCTCTTTTATGGCTGAATAATACTCAATTGTATATATGGGTATATAGTTGTTTATTTACACTTTCCTAAAAAAGAAATCCTGGTTAGTAGATACTTTACTCCCCTAAGTATAGGATAGTGGCAGCCTATGAACATTTAAATTATGAAGATCTGGATTAGAATATGAACTCTAGTCTATGTATGTGTCCTTAAGTGAGCAGAGTAATCTCATCGGGTAGCTAATGAAATTCAAACTCATCAATGGTATAAAGCTTTTATAGCGGTATCCGAAACATAGTAAGTAAACAACAAAAGGGGCTCTTATGAATATCAATCACAGCTCCTAGTAAATATTTGCTGTGCGTGGAATGTGTGGTCCACCCAGTCACAAATAAGACTTACACAAGTGTCATGTTGTAGGGGTAGTCCTCTGTTCTGCCCATCTTGAGCAAGAGGATCTCAACCACTTCTGTGAGGCGGGATCCTCTTATTCCAGATACCGATCTATAATATTGTCTGGCATGTTCCTTAAATGAGGACTTCATGAAGATAACAAAATTATTAGCTGAAAATGACAGGGCCCACCCAATGGAATGAAAATTATATACAGTCACTAAACAGTTAACTCTAACATATTAAGGCCTGATTAGCAGGGGGCTATAATATTAATGTCTAGTTTCGCCTCACCACAGAGGCTGTAGAATTCTCTTTTTCAATTGTCTTTATGGTACTTCCTCTCGTTTTCCTAAAATGTTTCAGAATTTTAAGGACTCCTGGTATTATAAAATAAGTGATCATTGTTCAAAAAAAGGTCTTGAATCTACAATGATCTCAAAATAATAAAAAGCTAAATTTTTAAAATTCCAAGGAGGATGTACAGAGGACCCATAAGCATATGAAAAAATGCTCAACATCACTAGCCATCAGAGAGATGAGAATTAAAACCACAAGGAGATACCACCTCACACCTGTCAGAATGGCCATCATTAACAAATCTACGAACAAGTGCTGGCTCGGATGTCGGGGAAAAGGAACCCTAGTGCATTTTTGGTGAGAATGCAGACTGGTGCAGCCACTATGGAAAACAGTATGGAATTTCCTCTAAAAATAGAACTGCCTTTTGATCCAGCAATTCCACTGCTAAGATTATTCCCAAACACCAATTCATAAGAACCTATGCACCCCTATGTTCATAGCAGCACTATTTACAATAGCCAAGTGCTGGAAATAGCCTAAGTGCCCATCAGTTGATGAAAGGATCAAAAAACTGGTACATTCACACAATGGAATACTACACCACAGAAAGAAAGAAGGAACTCGTACCTTTTGCGACAGCATGGATGGAACCAGAGAGTATCATGCTTAGTGCAATAAGCCAGGCAGTAAAAGACAATACTACATGATCTCACCTAATACAGGAGACTAATGAAGAAAACAAACAAGTGAGCAAAATAAAACCAGAGGCATTGAAACAAGTGACTGACAGTGACCAGAGTGGGGAGAGGAGGGGGAGAAGAGAAGAAAGAAGGGGAAGGACCTAGTCAAGGTGCTAGTATTAATGGCCCATGGACATGGATAACAGGGTGGAAATTGTGGGCAAGGGAGGAAGGTGGATGGGACAGGGGAGAACAATGGATGAAAAATGGGACAATTGTAATAGAACAATGAAAAGTGAAAAGGAAAAAACAATTTAAAACGTCAAAAGTATAAAATTTCATTAAGGAAAAAATGTAAGTCCCTGTAAACCTTTTGCCCACTTTTCATCATCTCACTCAAGAGAAGTAAATACTATCAAGAATTTGGTGTATGCTTTCTATGATTTTTAAAATCCACATATAAACATATATATTTATAAACATTTTTTTCTGCAAAAACAATCTTATACAACACATGTCATTCTATATCTTGTTCTTCCAAGTAGTATATATTTTGGGCAGATTACCATACCAGTTCATTTAAATTTTCTTAATTATCAACTAGTATACAATTTAGATAATTTATTTATGAGCAAGACTGGGCACTTTTAATGTGTTTTTTGGTGTCTTATAGTTCTTTTCATTTGGCTTGTATTATTAGTATAGTCTCTGTCCAACTTCATACAAGATAATTTGTCTTCTTATTGATGCATAGCAACTTTTTATTTTTTAAATTAACCTGCTAATACTCATGTCTATGGCAATCATATTTTCCCAGGCTATGTTGGGTTAACCAAAATGTTCATTTGTTTTTTTTTTTTCTGTAAAATGTCTCCAGTAGTGCTTAGTTGTTTTAAATTCATTTTGAAACAATTGTGTTAGATTGTTTCATCATTGCTGTCAAGTTAGTGTGGAAAAAACCCATTAAAAGTGGTGAACTTTTATGCAGCCATTTTAATATTGAAGCTGGAAGAAGATATGTAATATTTTTGGCATGTGATGCCTTATTATTTCAAGAAAAGTAAAAGTGCAACTGAACATACAGAAAAAAGATTTGTGCAGTGTATGGAGAAGGTACTGTGACTGATTAAGCATGTCAAAAGTGGTTTGCCAAGGGACATACTGACAGCTACCGGAGGGAAGGGGGAGGGGAAAAGTGGGGAAGGAAGGGGAAGGGTTCAGTCCAGGGGCTAGTATAAGTGACCCATGGACATGAACAACAAGATGGGGATTGACTATGGGAGCGGGGACGGGGTGGGCAGCGCAGAGAAGAACAATGGAAGGGGGGAATGGGACAATTGTAATAGAACAACAATAAATTAATTTTGAAATAAGTGGTTTGCAAAGCTTCTTGGTACTATTGACATTTTGGCCAAATCATTCTTTGCCGAGAGGCTGTCTTACAATTGGAAGATGTTTAACAGCACTCCTGGCCTCTACCCACTAGAAGCCCATAGTGGGAGATAGCTGACATACTCAAATATCCAAATCAATAAATGTATTGGTGAAAATAAAAAATATGTCTTTTATTTTACAGAAAAACTAAACAGACTTTTGGCCAACCCAATATATGATTGTTTTACTTTATTTATAGTGTTTTGTGTTAAATACAAATGTTAGAAGTTTTTAGTAGTCAAGGTCACATTTTTAGCCTATTATTTATAGATTTTTTTTGTCAAGCTAAGAAATGTCTATCCTAATTCAAGATTACAAAAAAATTTTTTTTCATTTCTTTTCCCTTAGGTATTTCAAACTTTATTTTTTAAAGATTGTATTTATTATTTTTTAGAGAGAGGGGAAGGGAGAGAGGCAGAGAGGGAGAGAGACATCAATGTATGGTTGCCTTTCACCTGCCTCCAGCTTCGGACCTGGCTGGACACCTGGCTTGCAACCTGGTTATGTGCCCTGGCTGGGGAATTCAACCAGCGACCCCTGGGTTCGCAGGCTGGCACCCTATCCACTGTGCCACCAGCCAGGGCTCAAGCTTTTTAACTATCTAAAATTTGTAAACTTTCTGGAATTTGTTATAAGCAAACATCAAGTATTGCATTTTGTTCAAATGACTACACAGTTGAATGAAGAACATTTACTAAATAATGAATCTCTTCCAAACGGCTTTGAAAATACAAGTTAACATATATGAAGATTTTTATTTTTTATGAATATAGTTTTGGGTGTCTCATTTTCTATTATTGGTTCTCCTCTCTATTCTTGTATTATTGTTGTAAATATTATTTCATTTTGAAACAATTGAAAATGTTGTATATTGTTCTTATCATAATTCATTTTTTTCACATTTTTCCTCACTTTTTTATGTTTGTTCTTTCAAATAAATCTTATTTTTTATTATTTTTTATTTTTTTACTTTTATTATTTTTAGAGAGAGGGACGGGAGAGAGACATCAATGTATGGTTGCCTTTCATGTTGCCCTTCAGCTACAGACCTGGCTGGAGACCTGGCTTGCAACCTGGTTATATGTCCTGACTGGGGAATCAAACCAGCAACTTTTGGGTTCATAGGCTGGCACCTATCCACTGTGTCACCAGCCAGGATAAATTTTAAAATAATTTTGTAAAAATATTTTTTTCACTGAGATAGCAAATAATTTCAACACTAATTTAAGGTGAATTTGCATGTTTATAATGTTGAGTGGTATTTTTACAATAAAAAATTGCATGCTTTTGTATTTTCTCAAGATTTATGTGACTCAGTATAATATAAATATTTTTCATACATATTTGTGCATTTCTTATTAATATTTTGACATTTTAATATTTTGGTTTTAGTTAAATGCACTTTATGTTTAACTTTACTTCCTGATTTTTAAAATAAAGGATAGTTATTTATGTTTATATTTTTAACTGCCACCTTGAGTGATTTCTCATCTTTTCTCAAATGTTTTCTCATTCTTCTTTTGGGTATGGAATTATATTATTTGATAGAGCTAGGTGGTGGTTATATAAGTATTTGATGTACCAGCCTTTTAAATTTTCTGTATGTTTAAATATTTTCTGTATGTTTGAATATTTTCATAATAGGATATAGGGATGAGATCATTTTATCTGACTGTGCTTAGCCCAAGCGTTGAGTATTTCTCTATAACCTACTCATAATTATATAGTAACAGGAAATATTATTCATCTCAGATCTTATTTGGCAAAATGCTTATTAGGTTGTTCATTATTTTCACTGTTGAATGCATTGTCTTATTCTTATACCTCTAATTTCTTTTCCTGCCTTTTAAAGTCATAGTGCTAGCTAATTAACCCTACAATTATAACTTATTTTATTATTTTCTAGACTGAAGAATTTTTAGAAAACAATCACTATGGATTTAACTGTTTTTAACATAATTCATTATTTGTACTTGTTATTATCATTTATAAGCACAGGCTGCACAAGATCCCTTCTCTGGGGAACATGTCAAAGCTCACATTTAATTATTATCTTGAAATTTCATGGTATTCCAAGTAACAACAAAAACTATGAGAGCCTAGAAATAATTAAAGTATGTAATTAATATCACCAGTTAATGTTACCATACACAATCTCCAATCTGCCAAATAAATAATTATAAAATCTCCAAGAGTACTAAAATTTGCTAACATCTGTTGGGAAAATTTTGTAATAACCTCAAGTCATGAGCCTTATCATTCACATGTCATTAATTTTATTGCTTTCACGCTTCAGTGTTCAAATAGAATAAAAGGATTAACTCTGGTTAAGGTTTTATACAAAAATAAGTACAGAACTGCCTAGTTTATAAACCAATTCATTATTCTATTATGCTACACGTTTTCCTGAGAGATTTATAGAATAAGTACTTTACTATAGTTCATACTGTAGACACTTGAAGCACACAGACTTACAGTGATGAACTCCTTAAGAAATTAAATTGTCACCTGTACATCTGTTATCACTAGAGATACTTTTAATAAAATGACGTATTTATCTGATTTCCTTGATATATTCTAAGCTGCCTTTACTTGTATCATGGGACTATCTGTCCCATTAACTATTAAGTTTCTATAAGACAAAAACATGCTCTCCTTCTTTATTTGTACTTCCGCAAAGCAACTAGGGTGCTGCTTTGTTCATAGAGAATTCTCAATGACTTGACAAAGCTTCTAGGAAGAAAAGGTTTTTCTTTTTCTTTCTTTCTCTCTCTTTCTTTTTCTTTTCTTTTTTTATCACAAACACTCATGCCCTTCCTGTTTTTAGCTCTGGTTGAAAGGCTAAAGCAGAATTCTGTTAAGTCCTTACTTGATTTTTGACATCTGCCCCGCCAGAACTTAAGGACAGAGCAAGAGCCACAGTGGATCTGATTGGGTCCATCCATCCCTGACTCTGCCGATGAGAAAGCACTTTGATCACCACGCTAGCCTCTCGACATCATGTAGGTTGTGCAACAGTGTACAGTGGACAGACATTCAATCATTACTTGTTAAATGAGCAAATGTTGGAAACACCAGGAAAGGCGTTTTCCATTAATTAATTAAGACCATAATTCTATATTTAATATTATATATTGATGCAAGATAGGGCAGAAATAGTAGTAAAAAAGGATCAAAATTAGTCACAAACTAGTCACCAAAAGGTCACAAATTCCACAATCTCTTGAAAGAGAACATCTTTCAATATATTCTAGGGCAGCGGTCCCCAACTTGTTTGGCACCAAATTTTGGGAAAGACAACTTTTCCACGGAGGAGGTTGGGAGTGGAGAACAGCAGTGGGGAGGGGGTGATGGGAGAGGGGATGCACCCAGGAGGTGGAGCTCAGGCAGTAATGCGAGGTTATGTGAGGGAATTTTGCCGGGTTGCTCATCGCCTGCTGCGCCCGGTTCTCAACAGGCCAAGCGTGGACCAGTGTCAGTCTGCAACTGGGAGGGGTGGGATGGCGGGGACTCTTGCTCTAGGGATGCACCCCAGTGAAGAATGTGATGAAACCACCCCCAGGTGTGCACTATCCATTCATACAATTATCTGAACCCCGGTTCCTGTGGCACAGACGTTCTGAGGTGCTGCAAGGTGCAGGGAGAAAGGCACCGTGCCTTAACCAACGCTATGAAGTAGAAAAGTAATGTCTGTCAAATTTCATACGTCCCTATGGTTTTGTCCCACCACAGATGTAATTTGTGTTTTCCAATTTATTTACAGTCTTGGTTTATTGTGGCAGTCTCCCCTCCAGACATTATCAATGTCAAGCCCATTTCCTCATCGACCACGGTTTCTCCTCGGACTTGCGCCTTTGCTTTCTGAGCGGCTGAGTGTGTGGCTGCAGCTCTGGGACCGGCTCCCTCTCTGGGCAAGGTGGCCACCATGAAAGCCAGCCCCTCAGGTTGTATTTAAGAGCTGAAACAAAGACTATTGTTCTAGAGTCTTGGATTATGGTTACAGTGTCCTTCTGGTCCAGTATTTTCATAGAAACAGATTTCTAAAACATTCACACCCAGTAAGTTACCCTGATTCTTCTTCATCAATTACCTCTGAATCCAGTACACATTTCTAAAGCCCATTGACAGGGGCTCCATGCACTGCTCTATTCCAAGGCATTAACTCATTTTACAAGCAATGCACAATGTTTTCTGATGATACCCAGCAGTTTGCTAATCTTTTTGGCTTTAGCAGTTTTGTGAGCTGATATCTTCAGACAACAGTCTGCAGTGCCTGAGAGATCTTTTTCCAGGCATGTTAGTGTTTGGAAAGCAACATTTCTCCTTCAGAAGTTTTGAGAGTATTGTTTTTGCACCAGCTTCTGTCAACTCATGAGATATTTGAGCTGCTGCAGTTATTTATAAGAAGGAATTTGATTATAGATATTAGGTAAGTGCCCCATATGAAATGGCAAAATTTTCCATTTCTAGTTTGCCAGATGTGCCTATAGAAAGGTAAACAGTATTTACATTTTCCTATGTCTTCTTATCTTAACCTATGTAATGGGTTTCTTCTTGTATTTTTTTTTTTAAAGAAATAGGGTTGATATTTCTTATCTTTTTATTTTTTAATATTTAAACTTTGATTTTGGTTAAAACGCTTGGGAAATGTTTAAGGAATATTAAAGAATTGCCCAATCTACAATTCTTCCTTTTCTCCTTGATGCTATAACCTTGATTTCTTTTTTCCCCTGGTGGCTATGTGCCTACCTTCTAGGAATGAATCAAAATTAATTTATGCCAAATATGGTAACCTTCCATCCAGGGATGGACATGTAACTCAGTTTGGGCAATGTGATATGAAGGCTCAGAGCTATGGGGGGGAATACCACCTTCCCTGATGAAAAGAGAGGACTGCATGAGGAGCAGGACAGCATGGTCCTCCCCTGCTTTGAATGCTGTCATGTTAGAATTTGATTGAAGCTGCTGCAACCACTCTGCTCTATGAGAGACAGACCAAAAGAATTCAAAAATCTTGGTTGGAGTGTTTGCACTTTTAAACTACTCAATCAATTACTTGAATCACACATGTTTAGAGACCTGTGATGATAAAATATCTTATTATTTAAGGCAAATCCTGTTTCTTTCAGTTGAAAAAATTATATCCAAACCAAAATGTAAGAAAAAAAGAACTTGCCTATCTCTAACCAGCAAACTATTTGCTGCATCAAACATTTTTCTATGCATATATACAAATATATCTCATTTCTATTTTTATAAACTTAAGATCAGATTGATATGCAATTTTATATTTTGCTTCTGTTTATCATTATGTTTTAGAATGTCAGGGCCTAATCTTTAAATGACATAATATAAATTACCAAAATTAATTGACATATTCTTGGACAGAATATATCTCTTGTTATTTGGTGTAATACTTGAGACAGAAATTTGTGTTGCCTAACAGCTATGATGCTGCTTTCAGGGGAAAGGAAAGACATAAGGTAATTGTTAGGGGGGAAAAACCTTTAAGGGAAATTTAAATACACCTCTCCTTTAGAAACCAACAATTATGTGAGGAAATCAAATGAAACACAATTTAAGAGGTGTGACATTTTAGCTCTGAATAGCTTTAAAGATCCTGTAACAGCTACAAGAAGCCACAGTTAACTTTTGAGTATAGCAATCTTTTTTCCAAGGAATAATCAGTACAAACACTCATTCTGCCAACTAAGCTTCAGGGTCTAAAGTTATTTCAGCTCTATTTTGTGAAGCAAATGGGGAACATACAGAGCACATGATAGTACATGCAGGACAGGATATTCCTTACCTTTTCTGGAATTGCCACAGACAGAACCCTCAACATTAGTTGGAATTTCCTCAAAATATTTTGATCAGATTGTTTCCCATATAAAACAGGAAAAACAAAGTAACAAGGAAGGGATGTTCTTCAGCCCATAGGCTCCAGGTGCACAGGCTCCATTGTGTTCTGTATTTGACTGATGTAGCTGCAGGCACATTAGGCTACCCAATCCCCTTTGGTTAAGGCTTGTCTCAGAAGCATAATGGCTGATGCTTATAGAGGTAACATTCATTCTGCACCTGGCTGTCTTCTAACCTGGCTTACATATATGGATTTATTAATGTACACAATAACTCTATTAAGGTAAGTCCCATTATTATCTTCATTTTATAGATGAAGAAATGGAGGCACAGACAGGGTAGGTGGAAAACAATCCCATTGGTAAGTGGTAAAGCCAGGATTCTATGTCTGGAATCCACATTCTTAACCATTAGATTTTCAAATATTCTTGAGTCGCAGTGCTCTTACTACCTCAGCATTTTTTTAAAACATTGCCTCAAGACCAGAAGGAAAAATCTAATGGATTTGTTTATTGAGTATCTGAGTCAAAATAACTTCACTTTATGCCCTCACAATATACTGGCTAGTTTTAAAAAGAATGCAATCAGTGAACAAAAAGATATTTTAGTTCATTCTTACACAGACACAATAACGTGCCAACATGATGTGCGCACTTGCTGGGCACTGCCCAATTTCTCAAACCTTGGAATCAGCTTGGACCCCACGACTCTCATTTCTGATCTCCACTGATTATGTGCCATATTTGTTTTTCATTGTAGCAATTACCAAAAACTCAGCTTTATAATTATAAACTATCATTAAAAAGAATGCAGCATGATCTAATGTTAACACTATTAACTACCTTGATCTAGTAGTTCTCCTGGTGTCAACAAATATCAACTATTATCATGTTTCCCTCAAAAATTTAAAATGCCCCATGTAGCCCCTGTGAGTGCTCTGTGCCACCCTGGGACACCTTTGAGCAATTTGGGAACTGTGGCTTCAAGCAAAGTTGGCCCTTGATTTTAGGATCCAAGAATAGGAATGAAATGTGGTTGCTTTTAATTAAATATATAATTAATTTAAAATAATTATTTCTTAAAAATAAATAATTTTAAATAATTTCAAAAATGCCAGCCTTATTTTAGATACACACACACACACACACACACACACACATATATATAATTATTTCACTTAGTACTCCTTTGAAACAAGTGTGACAAATCATTGAGAATAGAATGAAGTGAAGCCATTTTGAGTCTTAGCTATTGTGTTTCTTTTCAGTAGAAAAGTGTGAGACAGAACTTTAGAATGTTTTCTAAAGTCCTTCTGAAACTTAGTCACTGAAATTTATACACCCAGGTCTTTCTCTTCATGTAGTTAAAGCATTGTTTTTCCACAAACATTTTCCCCCCCAGTTTCCTTAAGCATTGAGCCATAGACCATGATATAGTAAACAGACTTTAGGTCAAATCTAGGAAAACTCCTGGGTTTTACTCAGAGTTTTGACATATGCTGTCAAAAACTTTGGGCAAATCATTTCACCTTTATGCACTTCATTTTCCTAATCTTTATAGTAATGACAATAGTCTATCTTACCAAATTGTGATAGAGTTCAAACAGCATGTGTCAAAATACTCTTTATGTTGTAAAGCACAACATGGCTCTATTATGAAGATGGTGAGTGTGACTTTATCTTGGAGTGTTAACATCTGTCCAGATTAGCACCACCTAATCATAATAACAAGGGAGAAAGAATTTTTAAGGTTTCTTTATTTATAATTTATATGCCAATCCCACACCACAGTTTCATGCACTTATAAGTTGATTAAATAAACATTTTAATACAATATATCCTCAATCAAACCTTAAGTTGGTACTTGACCATTTTGATGGTGACCAACAAATCTGAATACTTTGAGCATATCTGTAAAAAAATTTTTAAATGGCACAGGTCGTTTTACTTCAAACTTATCACTATAGCTCATTAAGAGTTAAAACCCATTGAAAGATATTTTCCCCAACCATTTCCTCCTAGTACACCTTACCCCCTACAAAATGAAAATAGGATTTTATTAGTAGATTATGTAGAGATTCTCCTTAGCAAAAATAACAGAGATTAGACAGTAACTTTTTGATATCTTCAGGAACAAAGCATCATAAAGAAATGTTTTGAGATTTAGTGAGCCATTGACACTACTAGTTAAAAATGTCATTTATCACTTTACAGTTTCCTCTTTACCATAATGAAGATTGTTGTACTTCTCCTGTGAATTTGTCTTTTTAAAATTTTTTCTCTTTCACTTTGGTTACTAGTAAGTTCAAAGACAAATATAGCAAACACACAGGTTTCAGCATTTTTGCTTTACATGCTAACATAATTGCTGATTCCAGTTAATTCCTTGTTCTTTATTTTCCTTTTGCCTCATTTTTTCTTACCAATATTAATTTTATTTAATCTTGTATATTCAATGCATTATATTTTTAAATATATATATATATATATATATATATATATATATATATTTTAAGATTTTATTCATTATTCTCAGGGAGAAGGGCAGAGAAGGAAGAAGAAAGGGAGAGAAACATCAGTGTATTGTTGCCCTTTACCTGCCTCCAGCTAAGGACCCAGCTGGAGACCTGGCTTGCAACCTGGGTGTGTGCCCTGACTGGGGAATTGAACAGCAACCTTTGGGTTCACAGGCCAGCGCCAATTCACTGAGCCACACCAGCCAGGGCTCAATGCATTATCTTAAAATATTTTTAAAATTTTATAAAGCAAACATGAAATAAATTATTCGTCATGTATTTTTAAAACTTTAAACAAGTGAAAATACACTGTACCTGACTTTCTTATTCTGTTCTCAGTCCAGATCCTGACCAAAAATCAAAATAAAACCAATAGGTGGCACATACAAAGGGGAATAAATACTCCACTTTGCTTTTGTTTTTGCTTTCTGATCTCTTGCCAACAGTCAACCAGGAAGCCAGAAGGCAGCAGCACATTGGTGCAGTCTGTGTGGACCAGCCTCTATCAAGGATCAGAGAAAGAGAATAGGTCAGAGAAGAGTGGTGAGTGACAGATCTTCTCTGTAGAAGATCTCCAGCATATCTAGCAATGGTTAATAATAAAAATCAAATTATCAGAAAGAGGTGAATCAAATAGGTGAGAATCTTACATGGCACCTAGTTTTCCCAAAGGTCAGTATATCAAAAAGCAGTGTCCAAAAATCCATAATTATTTAATAGTATAAAATCTAATATATTAAGAAAACTTCAACATTGGAAATATAAATTCAAACCAGAATGTATCCAGCCATGTAATCTGAAAAATAGAGACACTTATTGAAGAAGATACAAGAAATATTGTACATAGGACAATGACACCTCAGTCCCCTTCAAAGTAGGCATCTTGGGACCACACACTGTTCTCCTAATTGCCATCACCTGACCCATCATATTTTCATGAATCTCATCAATGGTCTGAAATCTCTTCCTTTTCAAACATAATTTTAGTTTTGGGAAAAACCAGAAGTTGCTGGGTGTCAAATCTGGACTATATGGGGTCTGAGTCACCTGGGTGATTTTATATTTCACCAAAAATTTCTGCAGGAGGTGTGATGCATGAGTAGGCACATTTTTGTGATGAAGCTGCCAATCAACAGTTGCCCATAGCTGCAGCTTTCTGAATCATTTGAACTGTTTCTGCAGAGAAATGCGTAAGGTTAACACAAAATCTGATGCAGATTCATTGCTGTACTCACTTGGTCATTTTGAGTGTGACAGCCACACAGTACTCCTGCTCACTCATTGGCATCTACTGCCCCCACTGGTTCATGTGGTGCATGGTGAAATGATCATTGTTCACACATGTGCATTCCAGCCCCCTCTGCTTGGTTCCAGGTTACATTGATGTCATGCAAACTATTCTTGTTATGTTGAAAATGGCTGGACTTTTCCAAACAGACCTCGTCTATGTTCACAATATAAAATAAAATTTTAAGTTACAGCATATTTACAAGATCCCAAGTTTTAAAAATAAGAATTATGTACTATGTATGCTTTATCCATTTCCAACTGCACTGAGATTAAATAGAAAATTTGATGATGAAAAACCAGAAAGTTTATGTATTCTTTGTTATGCTACTATGGAAAATATTTAGAGCAATAATTACAGAAATAGCAAGACAAAGATGAAATTTGGAGTAGTGAAATTCAGCACATAAAAAACATTAGGAGACTAATATTAGAAATTTGAATATGTACATTTAGAAAGTCTTGAAAACAGATACTTTTCTCAATATGTTACAGAAAATGAGACTCTAATAAGAAGGATGAAAACGTATAGAATAATATTTTTAAATGCTTTCAAGTCCCTGTTTAATAAACCCCTTACCTCTCAGCCTAATTAAATTGTTATAATTACCTGGCTTCTTTGCTTTAGCCTAGAAGTGAAACAAATCCATTTTCTCAAGGGAAGAAGAAGGGAAGATAAAAAATGAAGAGAAAACCAAAAGAATGCTGGATACTGTGAAAAGACAGGATGAATTTAAGTGATTGGAATAGCTTGAATGGGATGCAATCAGCAGGATAATCCCTTGCTCTTGTGTTACTAAACATTTACCATTGTCACTTTGTTCATTACTGGGAGGTCTTTGTGAATTTTAAATTGGCTGTGCCACTTCTGCCTGTTTGTGCTCTCTGACTCATTTACACTTAAACATTCATCAGTGAGTTAAATAATAAATATTGCTTGATTTGAAAAATTGCACTGTTGTTCTTCCCATCAGTTACTCTGTGAATTCAGTGAAGACTTTAAATGCTACTTAATAGCAACTAAACCTACTGAGCATTGACTTTCATTAATTTTCTGTCTCCAACTCTGAAAAACAATCAACAATTAAACAAAATTTAACCTCTTTTGGGGTGTCAGCTGCTTGAAATGCAATCTTCTTCCTTGGTATATCTTCAAATCTCTGTTAATATAATAGCTTAAACCCATTCCTTACACATAGTGAAAAAGCTGTGTACCTGTTTTTAAATTGGGTTCTTCATCTTGAATGCATCAAGTTGCTGAAATTCTTGATCTAAAGCTCAAGTGTTTTAGAAACATTAGTTAATTCCTATCTCCTAACTAAACAATACGCATAATTTTCTTATAACCTTCAAGGCATGGATACTAAATCATTTACTTCATTCCTGAGAAGCTTCAGTTTCTGAAGTGAGCTTTCACTTCTTCCTGATAAAATAACAGCTTTGTTGGACATGCCACCGGATACTTATATGTTAGCCTTCAACCAGATTATCTTACGTCCCAGAAGAAGTGTTCATGGGAACAAATAAATGGAGGTGACTCCAAGGGTCATGGGAAATTTCCCTGGCATACAGAGAGATATGAGACGTGTCTAAGAAAAATATTTAGTTTCATAATTTGGGAATAAGATTTCATTTAGCACTTTTGGAACATGTGTTTAAATCAGTAGGCAGTAGGCTCAGAGTAATAGTCCTGAATTGCCTGGGCTTTCCATCATTTCATTGTTAGTGCTGATGGCTAATAGGCTCATAAGCAGTAACAAGGCATTAAAGAAACATGGACCATGGAAACATACCCACTCGTTTTCGTAGTTGTTGCATGTAAAAGAGTTCCGGGGGTATTTTGGTTTTTTTGCCATGTTATGCCCAGAATTGGTAGCATTGTTACCTTAATTCTTCATTTCCTTTAGGCTTACAGAACTCTGGGCTGAAAGGGACTTTGAAGCTGTTTTGTCTAACCCACCATCTGGTGCTAAATCTGTGCACCCTCCTGGCACTTCCCCATACCCCCACCCACCTGCAGCAAGTAGCAGATGTTGAAGGAAACATATTAAATCAGCTATAAATTTCTCTGTTATTTCCTTACTTTGGATTTGTCCATTATCAATAGGTCTCGGTTCTTTGTAAGCCAGGAAAATGGGATGCTAGACTGAGGCTGTCAAAAATGCATGGCTTTGATATTCAGAGAACTCTTTTTCTAATCTTTTTTGGTTTCTTTCCTCTCCAGTGTTTGCCCCTCCTCAAGACAAACTTTCGGTGTTCTCACCAAGCCAACGGCTACAACACCACGAAACAAGATACGGTTTGAAGCATGAAGGATCATCCAGCTGCAGGTACAGGGGCAGACTGCTACCCAGACTCTAACATGATAGAACAAACCTTGCTCACTACTATCTGCTTCACTTCCGACAGGCTATTTCTGGAAAGTGCTTTACTGTGATTTTAGAAATGATCTGATGCTTTGGTTATCTCAGTAGGACTTAAAATATAATTTGGGGGGCACATATCTCTTTTAGAACCACATTAATATTATTACTTTTACTTGTGTTTGTGGCACAGAATTCACAGCTAGGAACAGACTTGCAGAGCTCTCTAATATATTAGTGTGAATCCTTGTTCCCACCACTTGCTGGCTGCATTACATGACCTTAAGCAAGTTACTTAAACTTTTTGTCCCTTCGTGTATAAAATGAGAATAAAAAAAAAAAAAAAAAAAGGAAAGTGGTAACTGATAGTAAGTGTGAAGTAAGTGTTAAAGTGCTGTTAGTATTTTGGATAAAATATGATGATGAGATGACCTTGACCAGGGCAGGCTAGTGGCAGTATTTTGAACCCAGGTAATAGTCTTGATCTTTTCTGCACATGCTGTAGGTGCTGTACACATTCCTTGCAATTGTCCACCCTTTACCTTTAGGCAAGTCTACTATACTTCGCTGTCATTAGTGGATGACAATAGATTATATCTTAAAAGAGATCTGGGAAGTGATAGTCACAACTTCCTCTTATGAGAAGTAGATGCTATCACTAAGAAAGCTTGCATCTTAACTAAAGCTTTTGTGTTGCATTTTATGTCCATTTCCTTATTCTATTCTTGGTGAAGAGGAAAGGCTCCTGCTCACTAGATTCTGTAAGTGGTAAGTGGGCAGGGTTGGGTGGGGGAGAGACATAGAAAGTGAGATCGCCTCACTTGAGCTAGGAGATCCTAGTTGTAACTTGAGCTGAACCTAGTTTTGTCAGCAGAGCCAGCAGAGTAAGCCTGGGCAAGTCTTCAGTTTTCTCAGCTATAAAAGACTTCTCAGGTTATTTTACATCCAATCTGCTATTTTTAAAAAAATTCAACTGAATAGATTCAAAGATGTAATTGGTTTTATTAAATAATTCATGAATTAGGTAGCATGTCATTTAGCAAGCAGAGAGATACTCCAGAAAAGTACATAAAATGAAAGGCTTTTATAGAAAAGAAGGTGGGCAAGGAATTCATGACTAAAAGAAAAGTGAGAGTTTATTGAAGGAAAATAAGAATCATAGTGACAGTGGCTTACTATTGGCTGAGCTGCTCGGTGTTGTAAGAAAATCATTCCTTCCCTTCCCTTGGGTAAGGAAGGAGAAACACCCTCCTGTTAGAGATGCAAGGTATAATCTCTTTTTGTTTTGGATGATTGTCAAATGGTAGGGAATGAGACTTTCCTCTACCTTCCAATTCTAATTTTAGTTGGGACTGCTTTCAGAAATTTTAACACAACTATGACTCTCATAAACATCTTGATATGTGAATGCTGCTTTGAAATTGCCTTTTTGAGATAACACAAGTAAATTGTCTGCTACAGTGCCTGGTTGTTTTTTTGTTTTGTTTTGTTTTATTTTGTTTTTTGGCTCCCTTCCTTCTTTCCTTTCCTTTTCCTGTTCCCTTAGCATTAAGAGAAACCTCCCTGTTGGAGAATGATGTCTGTGAACACTGGAAAAGTAGAGCTTATTCATTGAAGATAGTGTACAAAAAGGAAATAATGGTGCCAATTGTCCTTTGCCATCCCGATTGAGATGCTCTCCATTAGGATATGTGGGTCTATTGATGATGTTAAAGACTCTTCTTATTCTAGAATGACACTACGGTTGATGCTGGACTCCTATTTTGAGCTATGCTTTCAGGAGAAAATTTTTTAAATCTTACTTGGTTTAAAAATATATTTAACCCAATAGCAGCCCCACACTCATTTTTAAAGGGTTTAACTCTATTTTCATATTTCCTATATTTTGTTTTAACCATCAGCAATACTAGCTTCTCCCCAGCCATCCGCCTTTACTGATTACATTAAGTGTATGTTTGAGAGAGAGAGTGTGTGTGTGTGTTGAGGGAATAGTGAGGAACTTACTTTTAATGAGCTCAATTACTTTCAGCAGTATGAGATATCGAAACATTTCTCCAGTCAGATTTTGCTGATTGGTACAAAATTGTGCTTGACGCCCTCTTGCCATTTGTACCCCAAATGTGCCTATATACAGAAATGGAAATACAATATTTTACAGTTGAATGTCTCCAGCATAGAGCAAATTACCTTTCCAAGGCAAATAAGATTAACCAAGGTTAATTCATCTCAAACAGCTTGAAGAAAAATGCTCTGTATCTCAGACTTGGCTACACTTTGGAATTACCTAAAAAGCTTTACAAAATACTGATGCCTTAGTCATGCTCCTGAAGGTTCTGCTGGAAGTTGTTTGGGCTGCAGCCTGACCATCCCAATTTTGAAAAGTTCTGCAGGCGATTCTAATGTGTAGTCAAGTTTGAGAATCATTGATCTACATCAGTGTGCCTCAAAGGTGGCTTCTTAGAAAATTTTGCTGAGGGCAAAGAGGCAGTTTTAAATTTAGATTCCTTAATAAGTCAATTGCTTCTGAAATGTGAACATAACTATTTCCCTGTTTAGAATACTATGTAAAGAGAGGAAGATAAGGTGGGGAAATCATGTCTCCATTAGAGAACCTAACATAACAATGACGTGAAGGAGACAGAAGTTAATGTTGTTCTCATGTAAAGTGTTCATACATATGCAGACGCATGACCATAGGGTGGCTCCACTGATCACAGGGACCTTCTCTCCTTCCATCTCGTTGCCCTTCTGTCTTTCATGTGATTTCTCATGTTTGTCCAAAATAGCTGTTCAAGCTCCGCCCATCACAGCAGAAAAGGAGCAAAGAATGAACCATTTAAAGATACTTTTTAGAAGTGGAACAGGATGCTCCAACTTAGGTACCTTTAGCTCAGTGGTTTTCATCAGGGGGCAATTTGCCCCTCAGGAAATTGCCAATTTTTCAAGACAGTTTTGGTTGTCACATCTAGGATAGGGTGGAGGTGGGTGACTAACTACTGGCATCTAGTATGTAGAGGCCAGAGATGTTGCTTAACATTGTGCAATGTTCAAGACAGCCCTTACTACAAAGAGTTATCCAGCCCACATTTTCAGCAGGGGCAATGTTAAGAAATCCTACATTTTGCGGTAGTTGGTCACATAGCCATAATTCGCTGCAAAGAGGATAGGAAATTGTTGCCTATATTCTGAGAAGCTATATGTCTATTTAAAAGTCACTTTCTTACCTTCCCTCTCCTATTGGATAGAAATATGAGCTAGAACAGGGGTACCATGTATTTCTACTTCCTGTGGCCTCTTTCAGTACATAGAAATAATAGAAAGAATCTATACCTTCAAGTATATCCAATCCACCTCTTTATTTTATGGATGAGGAAAGCAGGCCTAATTTTTCCACCTCTAAAGTGAAAGCAGATCATGTCGTAGGTCCCTCCCAAAATTTAAATTATTTGGTACTATGAAGCTAATTTCTAGAAGTTTCACCTAAACATATAGAATGAGGAATGAAGCTCAGACTAGAACCAGCTTTCTGAATTTGAGCTCCCTTTTGGATTTTGCACTGTTGCTTGTTTTCTCAGGTTTATACTGTCTGTCAGTTAACAAGATGGGAATATAAATGCCCTGGGAACCTAGGCTTTCCATGGCAACAAAGTTTTTTCCATCAGTATTAAAACTGAAACATTCCAAAGACTTTTTTAGTTCTATTTCAATGAAATTCTATTTTAATTCTATGATAGTAACAATTCACAGATAATGAATGAAGTTTCTATACTTTGGAAGAAAAAAACCAATGACAGTCTGTCTATGAAGCAGTTCTTAAAGTGCATGTCTTTTCATAATGACTTGATACATAATTCCAGTCAAATCTATTTTTAATATCAAGGGAATATTTAATTTAGATTTATTATGAGTTTCAGGTTTAGAAAAATTAAAAGGGGATCAAGATAGCATTCAGGAGATTGCCATTAACTTTTCATCAGGTGGAGAAATTGCTCCATGGTTAACTTCTTTCATCTGATGAACAAACACACTTAGGTACAGGAAGCTACACCTAGTATGCAGAATAACCTCACACAAAAATGCTTTTCTTTATAAAGTTATAGAGACAACTTAGTTTTCTGGAGTAATTTTTCCTGGGTTTGATACCATGTAGATTTGGTTGCAAACCCAGACAAATAGGGGCAACAGCATTATACAGACTACCTGCCCTCCCAAACTGCACAGCTCTCTTCTAGGAGAACACTCCCATTACAGAGACAATGGACTGTCCCAACAATGGATGTTGCCCGGTGCCTTTCAAATGTAACAGCGTAGCAGGTGTGGAAAAAGTTTCCTTGCAATTTCAGTAATCTTGTCATTTTTCAAAATTGCTCTGGCTTCTTAGAAAAAAGCCACGAGTCAGGGCTTAATCTCCTCTGGAAATGAAGTCACCTAAAAATACCTTACTACATATCTTACCGGTTTACAACATTTTGCATGTCATATAGTACAGAATCCAGAATAATGTTGACTTTAATTGCATCAGAATCTCAATATTCCTGTAGTGTTTTCAAAGATTTCATCTTTTACTTCTCGGAGTGCTGCTATATTTGTTTCTGTGCCCCCATTTTAACCTCTAAAACAAATTGATAATTATGATGAACAGAAATATTTTCTTAACAGAGAGATAAAGATAGGCCTTTTTTTGTTCATGTCAGAGAACTTTGGAAAAGTTGGTAAATTTTTAAAGAGCTCTCAGTATATCCAAATATTTTGAAAAGTGAGTTCTTTGGAAGTTGCCATGGCAGCAGGTATTTGAAGCTAGAAATATCTTTGAGATTATATGTTAGGTCGGGGTTGAAATTGTCTTATTACAGAAAATGTCACAGATTTTTGGTTCAGCAGTACTGGGGAACAGTCACAGTAGGTAAGAAAAATGTGAGGAGAATAGTAAGAAAGGCAGCTATTGCTAAGATTTTCTCACTTAACTTAGCCTTTGCATGCAATTTAAAAAAAAAAAAAAAGAATGAATGAAATGGGTTGCCTTGTGCATGTTTCTTTCATTCAGAATATCTCCATTTATGTGATAATGGTATTCATCAGGTATCAATAACCAGGTGTGGATATGCCAAAGATTCAGATTGAGTTTCACATAATATATCCAATTTTGCTAGGCTAGTTTTGTAAACAGAAGATGATTGTTTATTCAAAGGAGATCAGATAAAGTGAAATCCCAGGAATGTTAGATGTTACCTGTGGCAACATCCAGGGAGTTTCCTTCAGGGTTGATTAACTTTACGTAGGAATCTTAAAAAATTATGACTACACATGCTGCAGAATGAAATGTTCCCATCAGGCAATGATTACAACCAACATCAAGCAAGAATTTTAGCCAGGCAATCAGAAATCACCAATTATGCAGAGTATCTTGAAGAGATGATGTTTTCTCATCAAAGTGCTGAAATGAGTAACTGGATAAGATTTTTAACAAAAACAGATGGGTCCATTTTGGCTCTTAACAGTTGACTTATGCAAACTCTATGCAAAATTTCCAATAGATTAGGACCCGTGCAACAGTCTTCTTGTAATGTCACATTCATTATTAGTTATATTCACTGGCAAATGCTCTCTTCAACCACAATGATGGAAACAAAGCAGAGCAATGATTATTGAAACTCATCCTAGTTTTCTAATACTTTGGCTGTCTGGACACCTTATTTTTCCCCTAAGCATGAATTTTCGGTTTAAATCTCATTGAGGCACACGATGATTCTATTTGTCTTCCTGAATATTTTTGCATGTGGTTCTACCATAATGGTAGCCACTTTGTTTATCCATGTTTAAGATTCTTAAACATGGATGACCTTCTGGTCATTCTTACTGAAACAGCTCTACAGCCTTCTGCCAGCTCAGGGGTTCCAGTTAGTGTGTCTGAGGGAATTCCCGAAACACTGGAGCAAGAAAGAACTTTAGCTTTTACATAGTTCACATTTCCACATTTTTGTGTGAGATAGTGAAAGCTCATAGGATCAGATATCTTGTTCACATCACCCAAGGCCAAAACCAGAATGCAGGTGTTTCAGTTATCTGTTGCTGATTAACAAAGCCCCCCTATAACTTAAGGACTTAAAACCACAATGATTTACTTGTAAAAATTTTGTGAGTTGGCTGGGAGGGTTTTCTGCTGGTTTTATTTGGGCTCATATGCATGGTTGCATTTAGCTGGAACGTCATGTAGGCTGAAAGGAACAAGATGGTTTGACTCATTTTGGCTTGCAATTGATGCTGCTGGCAATCGACTGGGGCATGTGGGCTCTCTTCTAGGTGGCCTCTAATTCCCAAGGAAGCTGGACTAACTTCTTTACATATCAACCTCAATCAATGTTTCAAGGGAATAAAAGCAAAAGTTGCAAGCCCTCTCTGACGATCTAGGTGCAGTACTGTCCTATTGTATTGGTCAAATTGAGCCATATCGAAAGACCAGAGAAAAGGAGTAACGTATTCATTTCCAAATGGGAGGAGTGAGCAAGTCACATCGCAGAGGAGCATAGAAGAAATTGCAATAGCTATCCTTGAAAATGCTCTTCCACCTCAGGTTATTGATTTCAACAGCTAAGGACAATATTCCTGTGTAAGCCCAGGTCCTCTGCCAGTCGGCCTCACTGCTGCTATCACAGCAAATGGGTGTGTTCTAGTGTGTCAGTAGACACTTGGCCAATATCCAATTTGTGACAAAAGCTTCCTCATTGTGATTGTTTGGCTGCGTGTAGCAGTGAAAACTTTAAAACCATCTAGTAAAAATAACTAGGTTCTCTTTTTAAATTACCTCAATTTGAAACCTAATACACTTTACAAAGTCATAAAACCTTGAGAAAGCCTTTTTACGCTCTTAAGTAGAATCCTTAAAGTTTGATTAGTTTTCAACTGCAATCTGTCAAGTTGAGCAAAAAGCCTGTGTTCCCAGTTTACGAGGGCTGCCATTTGGTGGCCTGAAGGTGGCAGATGTGAAGGCCAACAGTGGAGGATGATGGTGGGCCAAGGTCTGGGGCCTCCAGCTGCTTTCTTGATGGGTTTTTTGTCAAAGCCTCTCTTCTGAGGAACGTGACTCCATGCGAGTGGCTGTAGGTCTTAGTATAAATATTTCATTAGTCATGAAAGTTTTGAAAACTTAAAGCTGTGAAGGACACTTTGGAATCTCTGTGATTTATAGTAAAGCTGAAGGAAACTTGATCATTCAGTCCTGCCATGTGTAGCTGTGTGGAATGTGCAAATGAATTGAACTAGCAAACCCCACAGATTCTGTTTCTTGGTTTAAAAAAAAAAAAAAAAAAAAGTCTTAAGTCGTATCAGTTAACAGGCAATTTGAAACAGGGAGTTAGCAAAGCAGCTGTGTTCGATGAAATTCCTTCCAAATGCTTCTCTCTCCCTTCCCCCTTCCATATTTTTCTTGCAAGGGCTGAGACAAGCTTCTCTTCCCTTTTCTTGGTGCTGCCTATCAGTAATTAAAAAAATTAAAACCTAGCATAGTTCTGTATGTTCATATGTAACTCCTCTATCACTTAGCCCTTGGAGTGTAAATCATCTGTCTTGGCCATTTTAGTATGTCTCCCCAAACTTATGCCTTGTACATACCAATTCTTTGTATGATGTCTATAAAATATTTAGCACAAAAGCTCAATGAAATATACAAATATGCTTTTTGGTATAGTTTTGAACTCATTACAAGTATCTACAGAGGAAAATAAAACACTAGTTGTTTTCTTCTGTACAATGGACATTAAATAACTCAAAGAAGTTAAATGACTTGCTCAACTTTATACAGTAATTAGATGGCTAAACCACTTAGAGTCCATGTCTCCTGACTTGCAACTTTGTTATTTTTTCTTTTATACCATGTTAATATTCCATAATAGGTGTTCAAGAAAAGGATGAGACTCAGAAAGGCAGCAATGGAAGAATTAAGAAAGGTCACCGAGAGCAAAGATGTGTCATAAGTACCAAGGCAAATGTTATCCAAATATCCTCATATTCCCAATTTCTAGGTAGGGGTGTGACAGTTGGACAGTGAAGGAGGCTGATTTAAAAAAAATGGATTCATTTGAAATAATGG